>BMAO01001888.1:0-196198 GCA_019973975.1 Trichonephila clavata
TGATAATGTGTGCAAAATTGATAAATTTAATTATTTAAGATCATTTTTGGGAGGTTCTGCATTTAGCTTAATCGACGGATTAGAATTAACAGCCGAAACATTATGATCACTCAATGATATTTGAAAGAAAGATTCGGTAATAAAAAAGTTTTAATTAATGTACACATCGATAAACCACTCCAAACCAGCCATTAAAAAACTCAAATGATGTCAAAAGTTTTCGTAGCCTCTTTAATCATATACAAAAAAAATATCAGAAGTTTAGAAGTTTATCTGTAAAAAAAGATAGCTATTCCAGTATTTTGGTTCCCATTTTAACAAAATTATTGCCACTTGACCTTCTTTGGAATATAATAAATTACCCAGTAATACTTCTGATTGCGAAATCGATATATTAACAGATTTTTTGTCTTCACAAACTCACTGCAAGAGAACGAACCTTTTTAAATATAAATAATTCTATTCCGGAAATGAAACTCGAACAAAAATGAATCATACTGAATATCGGGCCAACCTACGGCATCAATGTTAATTAATGAGTCTGTTCCGTCTAGAAAAATTGAAAACGATCAAATTTGTTTATTTTGTAAATCCAATAGACATTCTGCAGTCTCTTGTATAAATAATCATTTAAGTTTGGAAGAGAGGTAGAAATATGTAGCGAGCTGGTTCTTGTTTTAGGTGCTTGAATCATAAAATAAAAAACGCCATCTTTCTTCGTCTTGTAGGGCAAATGTTAAGTGCGATTTATGTTCTGGGACACGTGACTGTAATGTGCATGGGAAAAGGAAAAGCGCGGGAGGATTTTTCAAAACAGAAAATAATGACAGCGTGTTGAGTAATGCTTCTATTAGAAAGCGAGTGATGTTACAAACGATTATTGTTAAGATCTCAGGAGCTAAACAAAAACATATGATTAGATTAATTATAGATTCTGGCTCATCAGGTAGTTACATTTCAGAATTCGCGGCGCGTAAATTACAATTAAGGATATAGGACATGAAATGTTGTGCATGGTTGTTTGGGGATTGCAGAAAAAAGAGAAACATAAAAAATATGTTATTAATCTGAGTAATGTAGATAATAGTTTCGATTGCGCGCTTAATGTAATGGAACAAAAAACTATTTGCGCACGATTCCAAAACTAGAAAATATGAAACTTATAGAAGAAATTAAAAATTATGGAATCGACCTTAGTGATTTAACGGTAAATGAAAACTTCTGTTATATGAAAGTAACGTTAATGAAATCCACGGATTGATAGGTGCGGACTATGCAGGGAAACTGTTTACAGGGGAAATTAAGAATCTGCCAAGTGGACTCGTTGCGATGAATACTTATTTCGGATGGACTATAATGGGGAGAACGGGGGAAGGTTGCAGCGCTAGTGAAGTTCTTTTATCGCTTCATGTTAGTGATTTGAGAATTTGTGACCTATGGTCACTTGATTCGCTGGGAATTAAAGAACCGAGTATTTCCCTGTCGAAATCGGAAATTGAGGAAGTGGTGAAGGATCACTTTGTGCGTTCGTTAAGAAGAGATGACGAGGGTAGATATCAGTGTCACTCCCATGGTTAGAGGTTCATCCTGAATTATCGGATAATAGAAACATTGCCGAAAGACGATTAAAGTCTTGCGTAAGGTCTTACAAAAAAGAAATTGTTTACAGGAGTATGAAAATATATTTAAGGAATGGGTCTCTGAGAAAATTATAGAATCTGTTGAACCAGAGGAACTTGCTAGGGAAAAGGGCCATTTCTTACCACATCGACCCGTCTTTAAAGAAAATTCCACCACTAGAATTCGCCCAGTATTTGATGCGTCAGCCAAAGAAAGAAATTCAGGGTCGCTGAACGATTGTATTGAAAAGGGGCCTAATTATTTGGAATTGATCCCTAAGCTTCTTAACAGATTTCGGCAGGGAAAATATGGAGTGATTTCGGATATACGACGAGCCTTTCTCCAAATAAAAGTTGCTCCCTCTGATAAAAAATTTCTCCGGTTCCTATGGTGGGAGGAGGGTGATCCAAGAAAACTTATTGTTTATTCACATTGTCGTGTTGTTTTCGGAGTGAACGCGAGCCCTTTTTTACTTGCTGCCACAATCAGTTACCATTTAGGAAATGCGGACGAATCCCAAAGGGGAATAGCTGCTAAGTTAAGGGAATCTATGTATGTAGATAACTGCGTTGCGAGTGTAAATACTATCGGCGAGTTAAACTCCTTCATTACGGTATCTAAAGAATTAATGGCTTCTGCTCAGTTTGACCTAAGGGGATGGAAACATAATCGACCAGGTAGTAATGAGGAAAATTCAATATTGAACCTGTCTGATGATGAATTTAAGGAAATTGTCTCAGTTTTGGGACTTAAATGGAATTATATAGTGATACCCTATCTTGTGAGATAAAAGAGCAAAACCAATACGTGCTTAGCAAACGAAACGTATTGTCTATGTTGAGTCAAATTTTTGACCCCATTGGGTTCACTTGTCCCATTACCCTTGTTCCTAAGTTAATCTTGCAGGATTGTTGGAGGGAGAAAATTAATTGGGACACAGAGCTTCCAGATATTTTAGGGAAAAAATTTCTAAAGTGGGCTAATGAGCTGAGTTACCTAAAAGATATAGAAATCCCGAGAAAACTACCTGAACTAAATAAGAGTGCTACTCTACATGTCTTCGTAGATGCTAGCAAGTCTGCTTATGCAGCTTCAATTTTTATAAGAAATAGTCATGAGGGTATCGTTAACTGTCAATTACTGCAGGCTAGGTCAAAGGTAGCGCCCATAAAATCGATTACAATTCCCAGATTAGAAATCCTTGCGTGTACCATAGGAGCCAGACTCGCTTACAATGTAAAAGAAGATCTTAACTTAAAAAACGTGCCAACTTTCTTCTATACAGACTCAATGAATGCGTTATACTGGATAAAGAAACAAGACAATTGGGCTACGTTTATAGCTAACAGAGTCAATGAAATACGGAAATTGACGGATCCAGAAGCTTGGCGACATATTCAAGGGAAATTTAATCCAGCAGATTTGCCCTCAAGGGGGTGCAATCCTAAAGACTTATTGAAATCCCATTGGTGGGAGGGACCCGACTGGTTAAAACTACCCCATGAAGAATGGCCAGCTAGTGAAATAAAGCCCGATGTGGAAATAGTCGTTTCCGAGAGAAGAAGAACTGTTCTCACAACTACTACTTTAGACCTTTGTAGATTTACATTTTTTCAGAAAATATCTTCTTTTAACAAAATCTTAAGAATAATGGCATATGTCATCCGATTTTGTAAGAATGTGAAAAGAAACCCTATTGACAGGAAAAAGGGAAAATTGGAAACAGACGAAATTAAAGCATCGGAAAGAGTAATTTTGAAGGAAATACAGAGAGAAGTTTTTTCAGGAGGAGAGAAGTTGAACTTGCGAATTGTGAAAGACAATGATGATCTCCTACGAGTTGAAACTAGAATTGCATCGAGGAAAGATTTACAGACTTTTAGATTTCCAGTACTGTTGCCCCACAAGCATCAAATGGTCAAAAAATTGATAATGAGTAAACACATAGAGTTAGAACATGCAGGTACTCAGACACTGATGTCATGCCTCAGAGAATCCTTTTGGATAATTAAGAGCAGAAAGACAGTGCGAGGCGTGATTAGAAAATGCGCCAAGTGTAGAAGATTTTCTGCCCGTCCATTGGAAGCCGTGAGCATTCCTCTTCCAGAAGACAGAGTCAGGGATTCTGCTGTCTTTGAAGTTACTGGGATTGACCTACGTGGACCTTTGTTCCTAAAAAATGACAAAAAGTGCTGGATAGTGCTTGCCACCTGTGCTGTTTACCGAACTGTGCATTTAGAGCTGGTGTCATCTTTGTCCACCGAATGCTTTATACTGGCTCTTCGGCGGTTCATAGCTAGAAGAGGACGTCCTTCCACTGTTTATTCTGACAATGGAAAGAATCTTGTGGCACAGCCAATTTTTTAAAGAATATTGATTGGGAAAAAATCGAAAATTTTGCATCAGAAAAAAGAATTTCCTGGAAATTTAGTCCTCCTGCTGCACCCTGGTGGGGTGGCTTCTGGGAGAGGCTGATAGGATTATTGAAGAGTATTTTGAGAAAAGTTCTGGGGAGAGCTTGTTTGAACGAAGAAGAATTGGTCACTGTGTTATGCGACGCAGAGAGTTTAATTAATTCTCGCCCCTTAACATACCTCTCAGAGGATCCTGATGAACTATCAGCACTTACACCATCTATGTTTCTCCAGGAAATTAGAGAGGTTGGTGTTCCAGATCTGGACATGATAGATTCAAAAAGATTGAACAAGAGGTGTGCTTATAGACTGAAATTGCGTCAAGATCTGCGAAACCGCTTCAGAAATGAGTATCTAGGGATATTGAAAGATTATTCAAAAGTTAAAAGAGAGTCGTTCATTAAAGAAGGTGATCTCGTTCTAATTGGTGATACCAACAACAAAAGAATCAACTGGCCTCTAGGTAAAGTCACAAGGTTGTATAAAGGAAAAGACGGAAGAGTGCGTGTAGTGGAAGTGAAAACACAATTTGGAAGTGTTATGAGACCAATTCAGAAACTCTATCCGCTAGAAGTGACTACAGCTGACTCTTTGTCATCAACAGAAAGAGATGTAGAGAATGGTTCTTGCCTCGATCAAGATCAAATCCCTGAGGTCCAAGGAGTGCTCCGTTCTCGTTATGGAAGATTTTTGAAACAAACCAAGAGACTTGATAATCCATAAACTATCATGAACTCATGATTTTTATCATGCTAATTTTGGACTCATATTTGAACTTTTATGGACTTTAATTTTATTTCTTATAGTTATTTTAATCTGTTTTTTAGTCTTTTTCAGGACATTTATTCTTACTCTTGTGACTGCTGTTTTGGATTCTTCTACATCTTCGAATCCAAAGGTGGGAGAGTGTCACAAACTCCCATCTTCTTAAAGCGACAGCAGCGCCACCTTTGTAAAAGGAACTAATTGACTCAGAATTAAAATGGACGCGTAGAACAAACATACTGAAACTACGCGGTGAAAACTAAAGTTGATAAAGATGTTCATAAATGTTATTTGTTTAGTTTAATTAGTGTCGTGTAATGTCCCAAGTATTTTTGTTATGTGTGCTGTAAAAATTAAAAACATATAAAATTCACAAAAGGACTTTTTATTCATGGACTTTGATTTGCATCACTGTGTGGCAGCCCTCCATTGACAAGGTAAGCCATTTTACCTTGATTGTTTTCTTCATTTTAAATAACAAAAAATGAAAGAAGGAATAAATGTTTATATAAACTATATGTAATGAGGAAATGCCGTTAAGTACATTGAGCGTCGAATAATCAGATTTTTATTTCTAAGCCCACAGTAAAAAATTTAAAAAATAAAAATGTAAGAAATGGTGCATGTACACCAAGAAAAATTTATTTGATGAAATCAAAATTTAAACTAATGCATTCAATATTCTTGTATCTTTTTTTAACATTAATATATTTACTTTTTGTGTGATGTATAACTTTAAATTTCCAAATTACCTTACTCAGTCGAACACTGGGAATACAACAATAAGAATGTTTCCGAGTAAGCCAAAATCTATTAGTTTTATTTGTTCTGCTTAGTTATAAAAATGGAACATTCTCGTCTTAGCAAACTCATAAAATGTAAGAAAAGTTTGATTTATTTATTTTGTTGTGATGGCAACTCTTACTGAAATGTGCTGTCGTTGGATAACCAGGGTAGAAAACGTACAGAACATAAGTTGTTTTATAAGCAGGTTTTTTTCGCTTCTTTTCTCTGAATTTTTTTTGTTCAGTATCTTTTTAGTAACGAAAAAGAGAATATGAGCAAATAAATAAAATATCCTACATCATCAAATATTAAGTATTTTTGAAATTTGTCAAAGATTGTTGGATTATTCTTTATACTCTGACATTTATCATAAAATGAACAATGAAGACGTATGGTAGTAATTTATAGATAAATTTAAAGATAATTAGAGAAAACATTAATTAAAAAAAATTGACGATTTGTCAGATCTTACATGAATTTATTTCCTGTATTGTTTGATAATTGACTCAGCAGATTCGGGTCTCATATTACCAAAAGATCGTAGTAAGAAATGATGCTTATTAAATCTTTTGGAGATCAATGTCTCATCTGGGCATAGTGTGGATGTGGAGAAGTGGGCTACTGTTGTTAAATGTCTATCTTGTCATCTGGTTAACGAGGCATTTTAGCTATGGTTAACAAATCTTTAGTCTAGCAGAAATATAGGTAGTAAAAAAAAATGTTTAATAAACAAACATATTAGTTAAATTTACACTTAGGTCATGGCTTCTATATTTAGGTTACGCATGTATTTTTAATAAGGTTCACTCCAATTATTTATTTCAAATTAGTGAACATAATGTTAATCGTGTACGGGATTTCCACTTGCCTCTTCAAATTTTCTATAATTCTTGATTTTTCTTTAAAGATTCTTTATTTTGAACTGGTTTTTAATTGACTATTTAATATACACTAGTTTTAAATATTGTTTAGGTTGAAAATTCTCTTCCATGTTTTTATCGTTTGCTTTCATTCAATAATTCATGTAACTTTCATTTATCTGATTAATTAATTAATTTGCTGGTATATAATCGTTTGTTGTTAAAGTTGTGTAGCTTAAGTTAGCATTTTTTTGCAGTTATTCTAAATATGGTTTTTTTTCCAGTCGGAGAAAAGAATTGTTTGAGTATAATGTGTGTAATCAACACTGGTTAAACTTAGTATGTATTTAATTTTTGTATATTTTCGAGATATCAGTCATTTGGAAGTCGCTTAGATCATTTTAATGATTATAAGAATAAAAATCGTCTGTGGAGTAAAATTTGACTACTAAAATTTGCAATTATTTTTTGTAATTTCGGATGCACTTTACTGGATTTTAAATAGATGCTCTCAGCTAGATTTAAAAAGAAAAGTAGAAATTACAAAAAATAAAGCGTTATGATAACGAATGCAAAATGTCTGATGGAGGGGTTGATATTTTTATTGATATTTTTTACATTTTGATTTTTAGAATATTGTTCAGATTTTAAAGTTTGTTTTGGTTCCCTTTTTAATTTTTTTCAGTGGCAGATAATACAGTCGAAAACATCATGGAGTTATTGTTCGAACTAAACTCCGGGTTTCAGTTCAATTAATTTAAGACGATTTCCGTAGGAATGTGAAATAACTGGATAAAGAGTCAATCCGTATTAAAATGATTTAATTTTTAATTTTATTTAAACTTTTAGAGTTCCTATTATATTGAGAGACAATTTATAAGTCTGAAAAAGGCAAGAAAATTGCTATTCATGTCTGTAATAATAATCCATATCTGTGTAAATAATATGTTTCTAATCTTCAGCAAACCATCCCTGATATTTTAAGGTATGTGACTACCTTCGGAGCACTTTTTTTGAAATATGTAAAATTTCACTTATGTAAACATATTTTTATTTGTAATGGGACATAAAAGTAAGAATTCAAACACAGTTTTTACAAAGTTATAAATATTTTTGGAAATATAGGGAATTTTGAGTGAAATTTTAGTGAAAAATTGCAATTACGGTAAGGATTGTGTTCAAAATTCTGATACATATATTCTAATAATATTTATACAGTACATAAATAACATCATTTTCTGTGATTATAACTATGAAATTTATAATACTTCTGTAAAGTTTTCAAAATATGTCAATTTTTATGCAAAAACTCACTTTTTTTACAAAAAACTAATGTTATTTTCTCACAAAAAGTGCAATAAAATAAATAAATATATACACAGGTATTAGATTATAGTTTAGACTACAGATAAAACTAAATTAAAGATTCTCTGAAAATTTCAAGTCAATATCTTAAAAAGAAATCTTGTAGTCAACCGTACCGTGAAGAAAAAAATTGAAAAACATAGTTTCTCAGAAAATGCATTTAAAGATTTTAATGCTATGTGAAAAATTTTCTACTGATTGTACATTTTTTAAACTCACCATATTTATAGCTCAAGCTCTTTTAAATTTCATGTAAAACTTATTTGGAATTTTTTTTAACCTTTTGCTGTTTTCCTGTGAATTTTATACACTATAACAATTGTCGTTTTTAGCGAAATTTTGGTGAAAAATTGCAGTTACGACAAATTTTTTACACAAAATTCTAATAAGTGTATTCATATAATATTTATACAGCACATAAATAACATTTTTATCTGTGTTAGGTATCAAAAGATTTGTAATACTTGAAAAAGTTTTTTAAATACGCCAAATTGTATACAAAAACTCATTTAAAAAAAAAAATTAATGCTTTTTTTGATAAAAAAGCAATGAAATATTTATACATATGTATACAGACATTAGATTTTGATTCATAACACAGATAGAACTACACAAAACATGTTCTGAAAATTTCAATTTACTATCTTAAAAATATTTTGTATAGTGAACTTTATCGTGAAGAAAAATATTGAAAAAGTTTCTCGTAAAACACATTAAAATTTTTTTTAACACAAAAAAAAATACTTTTCTACTTACAAAACATTTTCAAAACTACACATATTTATAGGTTAAGCCTTCTTTAGCTTCATTTTTAGCTAATTTTGACTTTTTTTTTTTTGGCTTTTTGCTGTTTTCTGGAGAGTTTTGTTGAGGGTAATGACTGGCGTTTTGATTTTTGAATACGTTCTGTGTCGATTCCCATGTAGTTTTTAAGTATCATTGGATCAATTACCATACCTAAATAATTAAATACATGCAACAGTCCTAAATAACCTGAATTATATAATAGGACAGCAATGTGTGAACCCAAAAACAAAGTTTTCTTGTGAACAAAAATTTCTTTTGGTAAAATAGACCATAATACATTATTAAAACTTTCATTATTATTTTGGGTCATGCCATGGAAGCATTTTTTTTAACAAATCTTTATCACAGAGTGCTAAGTAAGTGGGCTTTATCACTTTAATAACTGAATTTGAAAGGCCTGTTGTTTTGTCTATGTGTTCTTTTTCATCGCATAATGCTCGTTTATACTTGCACCAGCTGTCTTTCCCTGTAGGACATTGCCCATGCATGGGATTTTGATTGCTAGAGCAGCAGTGAAAGAAAACAGCTATTACAGCAGATTGCATTTTTTCGAGACATCCAACATTGCTACGGATGGCAATCCCGTAATAGTTCTGCAGTTTATCGATAAATTTATCAGTTAGTTTGCCCTTTCCACCAAGTCCTTTGGTGTTCTTTTTTAGTTTCCTTAGACGTGAGCCTACTCTTTTTTGTATATGACCTATACATTCGAGTTTTGAGACACTGTTTTCCCCATATATATTCTTTACTTGTAAAAAGCCCTTGGAATCCCCATCACCATAGTACTCGGTGTACTGCAAGTCTCGTTTTATCAATGATCTTTCAAAAATTCTGAAAGCTCCAACAGCTTCCATATTTCCTGAGGATCCTTTATAGTTTGAGCATTCATGCGCAGATTTCACTTTCATTTCACACATTTTGCAATACTGAGTCATTACTTCCAAATCTAAAATTTTCCCAGTATCAATGGAAATAGCTGAGACACAACCATTAAGCGACATATGGCCTCTCCGCTGCCATGTGCCATCTACTGAAACACCACAATTTGTACTTTTTTTTAAATTTCGCACTTCTATTGATGCAGCTTTCATATTTTCTTCAGAACAAAACTGTACTGCTTCCAGCAGTTTGAGTTCATGAGCTCTGAAGGTGTTTTTAGAAATGCAGGGCAAATTTAAAGTACATAGCAACTTCTTACCAGCTGTGAATCCCCTGCCAATCAATCTCAATCCAAATACCAATAAAGTATTGAGAGTGAATTTTTTATTTTCTTTACGGGTAGAAGTAAAGCCAGTCATGAATCCACAACTGCAAGGCACACACAAGTTAGAGCAAAGTCCTTCCCTGGAATCTTCTGTTAGTTTCAATCCAGTTGCATAGCATTCCGGACAACACAGGATTGAAATAATTCCCAATGAAGCTTGGAAATCAATAATTCGATTACCTGTAGAACCATGAAATATAGGTTCAGGCACATCAAAACTGTCATTAGTGCTTAATTTTGCTTCACTTGCAGACGACGCCTTGTTACTGTTTGGTGCTGACTTGGTAAATCTGTTTCCATAAAACCTTCTCTTTCTAGTCACTTTTGATCTAGTTTTCGGCATTTTGAAATTATTCACAATGAAATAAAACGTTAAAATTAAATAAAATAAATGAATAAATTGTAAAAATATCAAAAATAATTAGTAATAAAGAAGAACGCTTTCGAATGAACAATGTAAACAAAGTATAGACGATAATAGTATTGCCATTCAATAAAACAAGCTTGAATTAAAAAAAAACAGTTGCCAGATGGAAAAAAAATATTATTAAATAAGTAATGGATACCTTGATCTGTATTTACAATAAGTAATGAATGTTTATCTTGCTTAAAAGTCACGAAAAAGGAGTTCAAACTATTTGTTTACATTTTATGTCTCTTTAAATACCCATTTCCGGTTTTGAAAATTCCATTTCCGGTTTACTAATTAAGCTATAACTTTGCTTCTAAATATCGTAGGAACTAAAAGTATTTTTGGAATCTTAAATATATGGGCTATAATATAAAAACATAAAAAAAATTTCGAAAAAATTCACAAAACACACGATTTTAGGGTAGTCACATACCTTAAGCAAAATGACATTGGATCAGTAATGCTAAAGGTAGACAATTTAAGTTTCTTTTAGTAGGCTTATAGTATTTTAAATTGATTCTGAATAGCTTACTGTGGATTGTCCTTTGGCTAGGGGATTTACCATTGTTAAATAAACAAGATTGGATTGCTTTGACTAAAATTTCCTGAGTGACCGGTTTGTTGCCAAAATTATGGAAGTATTTATTAGTAGCTATTTTATTTTTGGCTACAAAATGCCATAATTCCTGAAAGTTTGAGACCTTTGACCTGGAAGCTGTGTTTTGTGTGCCAAATGCAATCAAACATAAATTTGGCTCGTGCTGCAGCCTTCATCATTCGATGTTTATTTGTGTGAACATTTCTAGTGAAATTTTTTTATAGAGCAATTACAGCTTTCACACTTTTGCATGAATATAGATCAACAGATGATGAATGCAACTACTGAACTAACAAAAATGAGAGAGAATAATAAGATGTATAGGGAAAATCATCCATTTTGGTCAGGTTGGTTTGTCGCGGGCCTTCTGCACCTAAGGTTACGGGTTCGACTCCAGCCGAAGTCGGTGGATTTTCATGATGCAGAAAATCGACAGCTACCATGTAGTATGATTATAGAGCATGTAAAAGATCCCTAGAGTGTCTGTTTGGCTTGGGTGCTCTCGGCAAAATTAAATCCTAGAACAGGTTCGCATCATCAGAGCTCAGGTGCCTCCCTCAGGGAGGAAACTGGGCTTCAAAATTACCTGCTGCGATTATTATCCTCCTATATGGTGCCGCACTAAAAAGAGATACCAGCTTCCAGGGAATGTACTAGGTCTGCACTGGTAAAACACCAGTCCGCAGACCATTAGAAATAAAAAAGGAAGGTAAGATTCAAAAGTTTCCGGACTGAGCCTATAACGTGGAAAATTTTTGCAGTAGAGTGACTACGATGACTTTTCTGTGTTATTGCGTTCCTCCCCTCTTTACTAAAAAATGTTCATTACAAATCAGGTGGTAGGTGGATCGTCACAGCGTCTTATTTTGTAGGCGGATGCATGGAATCGTCGGCGATTGAAAGGAATTGCGTTTGTTGAGCAGATAATGAATATTAATTTTGTGTTCTTTTGGGAAAAAGTGCCACGGAGAATTTCGAAATTTTGAAGCAAGTGTAAGGCTGTGATACATTGTCGCGAAAGCAAGCTTTTGAGTGGCATCGACGTTTCAGAGAAGGCAGGGGAAGTGTCGAAGATGACAAACGCTGTGGACGTCCGCCGACTTCCCGCACCCCTTAAAGCATCGAAAAGGTTTCTGCGGCGGTCCGCAAGAACAGGCTTCAAATAATAACAGAACCAGTTAGGATATCCCTTGCCACATGTCAATGGATACTGACTAAGGATCTTAACAGGCATAGGGTATGTCAAAATATCGTTTCTCGCATACTAAACGAAGACCAATCTGCAGATGAAATTAAAAGTGCATCGCAGGATGAATTAAAGGACATGGCTAAAAATGGATTTCAGAAATGTTTCGATGACCTTTACAACCCATGGCAAAAGTGTGTTGTTACTCAAGGATCTTATTTCGATGGCGGATTTGTTTCAGCAATTTAGTTGGTAATATTTTTTAAGTTATAGACAGTGCAGGAACTTTTCAATTTTAATAGGTATATGTCTTTTCATAACACATGAAACATTTTTAATTCGATTTCTTTTCATGTTTAACCGGAGAAAAGGAATGAACAGAACATAGTTTATTTAAAATGCAGATTTTTATTATGCTTTATTTTGCATCACATAATAATATCTTCAGTTTGCGAAATTCTTTCCTATGTTGAGGAAGAATTCAGCTGCTTTGTTCTTAAAGGTATTTCTACAAGCACATCGTTCCTCTTGGATTCCTTCTTCATTTGTTACATCGTAACATTTACATTTATACTTGAAAAATCGACCCTCGCAGCAATTTTCTTTGTCATGTGTACACTCGTGGTGTTTTTTAATGCATGCTTTTTCTTCTTGTCTGAAACAGAATTGTCTTTTTGAGTATCTTAAAGTAAATATGTGCAAGACTTATGCGTCTATTAAGTGGCTAATATTAAAAGAAACAAAAGTTAATTTCACTATTTCTTTGTTTTTCTACCTCATAAGGTGTTATAATGGTGTTAAATAGAACTCATGAAGAAGAGTGGTAAAAAGATTGTAGTAGCAATCAATGACTCAAGTACTTATGGAACGGAGATAGGATATTAAAGAAGTACTTACGAATGTATCGTACCCTCTCAGTTCATTTATACTACACAATTGACGTATTAAAATGGTTAGTAAGCAAGCTTTCATGAATGCACTGATAAATGTCTTACAATTACTGAAATAATTTTTTTTTTTGCTTTTTCAAAATGAAATTTTAAAAAGATGGGGGCCATCCACAAAATAATAAAATGATTGCGCGCCACGTTTGGCATTGATTCTCCAGCACTGATAGCGCTCCTGCTCTCGTTTCAGTGTTGCTGAACGTCAGAACGTCTTTGTTCTGCAAACGTTCAAAATGGTTGTGCAAATCGAAAATCCCGATAGATAGGAAGAGTGCAGCATCATTATTCATTTTCCGAATGCATGAAATGTCCGGCCTATCGAAAAACTTATAGGCAAGTAAAAAATGCCTTTGGTAATAGTGCAATGTAAGAGGGTTCTGTGCAGAAATAGTGCTGAATGCTTAATTAAGGAGAAATAAGTGAGCCTGCTGTGCCAAAGGGACTGGGTTCGAATCCCGATTGTAAATGTACAGTGCCTGTAAGTTTTCGAGGCACTGTAAGTATTCGTCAAGTCTCAAGTCCTTTTGAGAGGTTGGGGGAAGGGTGAAGAGAGGTGGAAGGTCCTTGACCCTGAAGGAAAGGCTTTTATTTACATATGATATTTAAGATTAAATTAATATTTGGTAAAGAGCTACAATGCATGTACAGACAGCAGACATCAGTGGTTGACTACTTGCCGGGAAACTTAGAACACAATAAACGTTAAATCAAAAGTTGAGTAGTTTTTGTCCTTTCTCTGTGGTACGAATATTGTTTGTAACATGCCCCCAAAATCCTCCTAAAAGGTGGTTCTCCCTCAAAATTGGGGTGGATCCGTACGTGCTGTGACCTGCTCGGTGCTCAAAGCTGCCATTAACGGCAGACGTAAAATTAGCCCCTTACTACGATCAGTGGCGGATTAAGCGGGTGTCGGACCTGGCGCTGATAAGAACCCCAAGCTTGATGAGTGAAAAGGCCAGGGACAAACCAACCACGCCACCTTGGAACAAGAAATGAAAAGAAAACAAAGATACAATGAAAACCCCGCTAGAAATTTATCGAGATGTAAAAGAAATCCTAATGTAGAAAAACTTTTGAAAATATTTAAAACAATACCGATATCGAGTGCATCAGGTGAATGATCTTTTTAGTTTTAAAACGTGTTAAAAATAATTTAAGAAGTACTATGGGAGAAAAGAGAAATTAAATAACATGGCCCTATTATATATAGAATAAAATGTTTTGGACAAAATAGATATGGTGAAAATAATTGATGTATTTTCCAAAGAGAAATCAAATTGTACAGCAAAACTGTAAGCTCTTAAGTAAGATTTTTAATTTTTTTTATGTACAGTTCAGTTTTTTTTCTTTAGCCGATGAGTTTTATTATAGCAATACATTTATTTTGAGAATTTAAAGTAAGCGACTCTCTTCACTATTTGAGGTTTTCGACTCTTAAGCCCATGGGCCTCCAACTACCTTAATCCGCCTCTGACTACGATGAATATCGGAGGCCTCGATCAGACGGCATTAGGAACAACAACAATATCAGTGTACCCGACGGTCATAGTAGTGGGAGATCCTCACGCATAACGAATAAAGGAGTAATGACAGAAAAGTTGAATATAAAATGCAAGCACACTTGAGGTCTATCTTAACCACGATAGACCTCAAACAAGAACTTATATCCTGGCTCCAATCAATAGCGGCAGAAGAATGCAACACTGGAAATGGAAAAATTGGTCCCACGTTACAATTAATGCCTTGACAGTTGCTACTTGAAATGTAGAGTGAAGTACTGTGACTTTGTAAATAAAGCTTTCTGTTGATATGTTTTTCGTTTTGTTTAGTTTTTCCAAAAGTTATTTACTTTCTGGAAGACTCTCGTATATTATAAATTCTGGACTTAATAATCAGAAAATGTTCCTGCTTATCGAATAAGGTATAGTTTTGCATAAATATGTTACTTTCATTTTCATTTTATAATCACTATTACCACTTATTTTGAAAAATTTCAAGTCATTAGTTAAAAACATAATTAATTATTATATTTAAATGAATAGTTTAACCAATGAAAAATACAATAGTCATATAAAAAGAAACTATGTTTCAAATTTTATTAAAATACATAAAAAAATAGACTGTAAATTTTAAATATGCAAGAAAGAATTAGAAAGTCTCTGTATACTTTCGAAGTATTTTGGTTACTGGATTTGTGTGCTGCCAAATAATTTTCACCCAAACTTTTTAACACCCTTTTATAAGCTTCACTTGCATACAACGGAATGTTTGAACTCAATTTTTACCCACTTTAAAAGGTCAGATTAATTCGAAATATTGCTTACTTGTCCAAGACCGATGACAATACAATAATTTTTGTTCCATTGTCCTGATCAGGATTATCAGGATTAACGATTTTCCCATTTTCAGATCCCGTCCCGCATCTGGGGACAAATTTTAGTTCCCATTTCCAGTTTTAGCGACTTCAAAGATTAAGGAACAACTTAATTCGATTAACTATAAAAGAGTGTTTTTTAGTTTTTAAGTACAACTGCAATATAATTGAATCTACAACCACTTTGAAAGGAAACTATTTTATTTTACATCATTCCAATAATTCTTTTTGAAAGAATGAAACTAGCCGAAGCCGATCCAATTCTTTAAAAGTTGGGTCCCTCTGTCAATTAAATCTTCCGCCAAAGCATGGTACCAGACCTGCTGACAAGTGCAAATATCCTCATCAGTCGGAGAAGTATCATTTCCTTCTTTATAAAAACACGTGCACTTAAATTTGAACATTTTGCTTCGACAGCAGCTATGACGGTGCCTCGTGCATTCATGGTTTTCTTCAACACATGTTTCAGATCTGAAAAATTTACCATTCAATATCTTCGAATAATGGAATTGATTCAATTTACATAATGAACTTCAATATTCTTTAAATTGTATTTTGCTGATTAAAAGATTTTACTTTGACAATCAGTATTCATTTAAGAGCTTTTTAGATATAGTATGTTATATGATTATAATCTTAATTTTGGATATCGCTCTATAAGAAAACACACAGAGACACAATGCCATCCTGGATTTTTTCAAAAATAATCTTTTCTGGGCTCCAATGTTTGATGATCTTTTAATCTCGGTAAAGTTTTCAGAATTCTGCTTATTTGGTAGTGGATGCTTTTAAGTTTCTTCTTAGGATAGTGTAAACAATGTTAAATCCAGAAGCAATTTAAAAAAAAAAAATAACAACAGCCAAAAAGAAAATATAAGCGAAAAGACATTCTTCATAGCTCATCTTTGAAAGGTGTCATAGTCATTAAGTTGATATTTAATTGGTTTATAAACATTACAATATAAAAAAATGGACTGATTCCTGAGATTGCTGATAAAAAATAATTACTTTTGACGAGAAGTTGAGATAAAAAAATGTTTTTTCGAGATATTCAAAGGATAACATGAAGTTTAGGGGGAAAAGCGTTTGGGTAATAAAGCCTCAATTTGATGAAGATAATTGTAAGTATTTAGATTATATAAACTTTAACTGTCGCAACAGGGCCACTGTATTAAAAAAGTACAAATAAATAATATTCTTTTGGCAAGTAATACAACTGAAGAGTATATAAATTCAAATTTTTAGTTTACACATTATTAGCTTGCTTAATTACTTTACAAATATAGCAAAATTTGCTGTTGTAAATTGAGAACTAAATTTTAATCCTTAAGAATGTTGTGAAGTAAGTCTTATAGTATGCAAAAGAGATTGCGTCAATCTGTTGTCCGTGAGAATTTTTTGACGTTTGCAGAAAAATTGGAGCATTATTTATATTTTTATGATAATTCAGTTTCAAAAAGGACAAGTCATAAAACGTATTATTGAATATTTACATTTTTTTCTTAAATAAATTTAGCTACTACTTTTAGCGAGATTCCCTCTGGGTTTAGCAACTTCTTAGCTTCTTTTACAAGCGTATCTAGGGATATTTTGAAGGTGACAATTGGTAACCATGGTAACATGGCTGTATATTACTCGAGTTTGTTGATATAGCCTTGTGTTGCCGGTTTGTTCTTGCTTTTCGTTAAGTTTCTTTTCAGTGATATGGAAATGCAAATAGAAACGTAGGAATGTGACAATATAGTGTTATAGGGTTCCACCATAGAGTGATCAATCATATGAGGGATCTGCCAAATATAAAATTATTCATTGAGGGGACCACGAAATTCTAAAGTTTCGCGAACGGTGACCGCTAGTATACAGGCTGGTCCCGAATTCATGGTACAAATTTGAAGGTTAGATACAGGACATTGTAACAATAATTTATTGCATAGGAATGTATGGGTGAAAGTAACACGGTGAGGCTCAGACAGGGGAAATAAAAGCAAAGAGAAATTGAATAGTTATCGGTTGGTTGCGTTTCCGGTAGGAGGCATTAGATGTCTAGCCGTGATTCAACATGATGCATCTCAGTAGGGGAAAGCGTCATTTACGATTGTGCTGATGGCAACGATGGGAAACTTTATGTATGCCGAAAACGCAGACATGTACGACCGTGCAAATGGTAACGGCAGATCTGCGCTACGAATGTATCACGCTCAGTTTCCTGAAATACGAATGTCGGATCACAGAATTTTTCAGCTGTTGCATCGTCAACTTTGTGAAACCCGTTTGTTCCACGTCACCAGACATGATACTGGTCGACGAAGAGCTGTAAGCAGTCCAAGCCTAGAAAAAAGCTTCTTGAACGTTGTGGCTGATAGAACAGAGTTGAGAAAAAGAGCCGTTGCTCATCACGTAAGCGTGAGTCATCAGATCCTTTGTAGAGTGTTAAACGAACATCGCTTATCCATCTTCCATTTTTAGCGAGTACAAGCTTTGAATCCGATAGACTATCTTCTATGACTGCCTGTGAGTAGTACAGCAATGTGCGCTACATCTGGACTACAGCATCTGAACAGTCATGAACAGTTATTGTACACATTTCGCTTGTCAACGACGCTTTCAATAAATGTTTTGCCTTTCCTTTCGTCTGTTATTTTTTGTGTTTGCGCCTCACCGCGTCACTTGCGCCCTTATATTCTTATACAATAAATGATTGTTACAATGTCCTGTACTTACTCTTAAAGTTTGTACCATGAATTCGGCACCACCTTGTATAACCTTTGTAACTAAGATCAACTTGTACTTTGTATTGGTACTAAATTACTAATACGGTATTCATAAACAATTGAAAAATCAATTTCTAAAAGTTAAATATTCGAGTAAATGTTTAATTACTATTCGCCAACTACAAGAATTTCTTTCTTACCTAAATTCTTTTTCGTCTATTTGGAGATTGTTCTCAACTAAATCGAGATTTTCTAGCAATTCACTCAATGAATCCGCTTCCATTTCATCCTCTAAAGAAAAGAACATTAAATTTAAAGCAAAATAACTTACGAATTTTTATTTAAAAAAAAAAACAAGATTTACTTAATTGCATTGTGAAAAACACCAGAAAAAATTTTGCTAATGCATTTATGAATAAATTTTAGAATAAGATTACAAGAACAAAATTTAATTGTTCACTATTTAAATACTTTAAAATAAAAATATTAAATTTTTTTAAAAGAATTTAATTTATCAAATATAAACAGTGAACGAAACATCTTTAAAAATAATGTTAATTTATAAAATTGAGTCCCACACATATACACAAATTGTGTGTTAACTTTGTACTTTTCCTTTTATCTATCCACAGAATTCTTAAAATAATATTTTTAAATATTTTGTCTTTCAAAAAAAATCTGAGATCGGATTTTTATAGATGAATGAATATTTGCAAAAAGAATGAAAATACTATGACATATTCTACTAAAATATCTTACCTAATGAATTAGATATGACATGTACGACTAAAACTGAAAAAATTATCAAACTCTGAATAGTGCCTTTCATTTTGAGAGTATTTCAAACTGGAGAATATCTTCAAAATTGAAAAATCGCAGGAAGCCTTAAATTTTTCTGAAAACAAAATTTCAATGAATTATTTTATGTTCATCAATTTTTGTCTTACATATTAAATTAATCTAAACGCTTACAATTGAATTTAAGAATTGTTTTCCAAAATTTAGAAAATCATGCAAATACGTATCAGATAAAAAAAAGAGCATTAATTAAGTTCATAGTGAATTTTATTTTACTCGCACAAGTACAATTGCCACAAATTAACTTTAGTAACTTTTGTAATTTTCTTCATGACTGGATAAAACTGATAATATTTTCAATAGATGAAAGAAAAATAATTTATGATGCGAATGAATAAATGAATTTAATTAATATAGTTAATAATTTCATAAAAAAGGATATCCTAATTACTGTATATGATTCTTTTCAACTCAATTTACTCAGAATGGTAAAAACTATCAATGATCTGAATTTCTTTCAAATTTGATTGATTCCAAAGAGAATCAAAAAAATGTTACAAGCTATGTGCACAAGATTAATTTCCTCAAACGATTTTTCTATTAAATATTTAAAGTCTTCCCCCCTTTTATAATGTAGTTTAATACTTTCTTCTAATTACTTTTTATGTTAATACTTTTATTTTATTTTTTACTCCATATATTTTATGTTTTTTGAATGATTAAGTTAGTTAAAAAGGGAAATAGATCATTCGAAATAGTTTTTTCGTTTTGAACATTTCGGGATAAATGGATCAATAATTAATAATTGTATGCTATTATATAGGCCCTTAAGATAATTGTATACTACTGAATTGACCCTTAAGGCGATCGATTTTGGTACTGGTCAATAATTACCTACGATAATATTTTTCAGGTCAATATAAAAGATAATTGCATGGAAATTTGGAATTAAAGTTTCTAACAGAGAATTTAATTAAACAATTTTCAAGTTGCAAGTTTCTTCCACAAAAGTTTATTTAATGAATCCTCTATATTTTTAAGAATCTACAGTTTTTTTTATATACATTTATAATTGAAAAATAATTTTTGATTTCAACATATTTGAAAAAAGTTTTGATCAACTCTTCTTTATTTTCAAATTTTTAAAGCAATCATTTCAAATTATAGAATTATTTTATAATCCTGACATAGCTTAAAAATGCTCAAGCAGAATTTTTGAAAGAAATTGAAGTTTAAGCAAGCTGCAATATTGGAAATCTTTTACGCTAAAGTCAGTCATCCGTAAAACGAAATTCTTTTTCAGACGTTACTTAAGTTAATAATTGAAACACAATTGTAAAATTTATTCCTCTCAAGGTATTCGAGACTGGGTTTGGAAACCAAATTATCAAAAAATAATTTTTAGAAGAATTTTATTGCTTTAAAGAACATAAATAGACTTAAAGATTCATAATTATTAAATATATATGTACGGGTATCACCCTTTGGTTTTTAAATAAAATGTTATTTTTAGGAAATTTTAGCAAAATTTTCAAAGTTAAGAAAAACGCCACAAATAAAAATACGTTGGACTTAATTCAAATTTAATTCCATTGATATACTTATTGATCCACCTGAAATGTCATAAACTGCAGAGTGAAAATATTTTAAGAAATAAATATTTTCTACGCATTTAAATTTGATGATAAGGATTTTTCTTCAAAATTACTGTATGTTTTAAGCTGAAAATTGCATTAAAATGCGATTAAATGTAACTACCTTAAAATCTGCGGACTGCTGTACTCTAAAGGGCTCATAACATATACGTTACACATTTCATTGAGTTTGATTGAATTGTTTTGGAGATATCCCGTTTATGGTACACAAGTTATCGTAAAAATTTCATTCTTCAAAAAACACAATAAAAAACATTTTTTCAAATTAGATAAAGTATATGCTATAAAAACAACTTGAAAAACTCTCTAGTTTTTATATATTATTCTTTCTTCCTCAATATTTATATTTCTTTTTTATTCTAATGACCCTAACATTAAAGACCTAAAAATCACTGTTTCAACCTAGTCAGATGTCTTAAACTATTACCATTATACTGACTTTGTTAAGCTGTAATGAGAATTGTGAAAGTTATTCAGGAAATCCTTTTTTACGGTAACTTGCCTAGACTTACTCATTTATACGGAAGTTTGAAAAACTTCTACACTTAAAGAGCAAAACAAAATATTAAATGCATCATAAAAAATGATGTATCTTATAATATGATCCGATGAATAGAAAAAAGATTCATTATAAAGGATATACGTTCCTTTCAACTTATATAAAAAACTCGTTACTCCTGATTTCTGATCAGTATAGTCTCGATTCAGAGAATGTCTGAAGAAATAAATAGTAGAAGTAGTAATTCCTTGTTTTAAATTCCGTAAAGTTTTTTAAATAAAAATTTTTAAAACTTTTTTATTCATAAAGAAACGGTTTCATAAAATTCGTAATAATTGATTTTTTTTATTTTAAAATTTAATCCTCAAAAAATTTAATTAATAAAATATAAATGATTCTCAAAATTAAATTTTGTTACCCATTATAAGATCAGGACAGCAACAAATGTAGAAATTTTAATTCTTAATTTCACGTTTTTCACTTTTAGAGTAGAAAACAATAAATTTCAAACGTCATTTGTTATGTCATGTCATTATTTCAAAAATCTTAATAATAAAATTTATACGTATACGCATATATGTACATGTTTATTTGTATTTGTATGTACAATTGATTAAACATTATTGAATATTAAAGTATTAAATATATAACTGCTTTTGTATTTACATGGCTCAAGAAACCTTATTTAGCTACAAACTCTTTATAATTAGTTAGAGTTACTGTCGATGTGATAAATGTATTTATGTTTTATATAGTTAAACCAATAGATTTTCCTTGTATATAGTTTAAAAGCAACTCACGATAAACGAGCATATTTCAGAAAAAATACTTTTAATTATTTTTTGCTCGCGTCTCTAGTTTCAGTTTCCCCTCCTTAAGTTGCCGTATCATTTATTCGACACAGTAACTAAAGCTACTTAGACGAAAATGGTTTTAAAAAAAAGAAAAACTAAGGAAACATTCCGCATAACATTTAATTTTCACATCCTGTATTCAACAATCAACTGCATAACCTTAGCTTTTTAACGGGAATTATTCTTGAAATAAATATGGTAGTTCGATAATACATAGTTAATCATTTTTATAAATAGAAAATGAAAACGGAAATAGTACCATGGATGAAATGAATGAAATAATTTCGATACATTAACATACGTTTGATTTAAATAAGACATTTAAAAACAATTGAATAGCTTAGAATAATGAAACATTTGTTAAGAAGCATTGAGATAGAAATTCATTCCAAAAGAAGAATGTTCTAAAAATTTTTTTAAAGTTTTTCAAAGCAATAAAGGCAAGAAGAAAATACCTTCAAAGTGTACCCCCGAATGACACTTCAGTGCAAGAAACTAGAAGGAATCATACAAAGAAGCTAAGAAAAACTGATATTATTCAATTTGTTATATTCTACTCGGAACATCTGTTACTCGCTACAAAGTTCCTATTTAGTTGTCAATTCTCCACATTTTTGCGATTGTAGAAAAGGCCAGATATTGTGTGCATTCAGCTTATTTTCGTAAAATATTTACCTTGACTTTTTCTTTAAGGATCTATCAAAAGAATCTTTCAAAATATGAATATATCATAAGAAACAATATACAGAAGGACATTAATGTTTCAAAAAGTACTATCGACGATATCAAAACTATTCTTATTACATGAACAATTGAGGGCGATTAGAATTTTGTTGGCATCAGTAAATATCTCCTGTATTTTTTTAAATTGAAAATAGTACACATCACTGTACTCATTTGAAAAATAGTAATAGATATATTCAATGAATTCATTGTTAATGAACTATATGAAGTATTTTTTTCAAAAATTTGTAGAAAAGCTCAAAGTGCCCTATTAAAACGAATAACCTTTTTGATAGTTTATTCTTATAAAACCACAATTATAAATTGTTTCAATAAAGGAATTATCTTTAAGAAAAGGGAAATATGTCATATCATGAACAATTTATAATAGTTAAGGCTTTTGTGAACAGAAAAATGTGAAAGAAAAAGGAAAAAAATAATACAGCAGAGGTTAAATAAATGTATTGAAAAGAATTAAACTCAATGATTTGTAAGAAAATTCACTTATATAAACCTACAAGTTAATACACACGTATAGTAGAATTCTCGAAGTGTACCACCTTCTTCTGAGAGTTGATCTAATTTCCATATTCCCAGCATATGTACCATATTATATATGACAGAAAATTTATCTTATTCTATTGACCACTCTTAGAAGTTACATTTGTAGTTATAATAAATTCCGTAAGTTGATTCCTTGAACTAAGGTCTATATTCTTAATTTACCTATTAATTTAAACTTTGTAATATGATTAAAACGAGTAGAGCATATATCACTTTATCCTTTTGCTCGTATTATTTTAACCTTTTTATACAATGCAGTCCAAAATTAAGGTTACAAACATAAAATATGAGATATTTCGATAAGTATTCGGTAAAATGTATGGAAATTTGGTGTATTAATGTCTTATGCAGTAGGGCAGGAAATGATAAAACACACACACACATACAAAGTTTAATGTAGGCTCGCATGAGAATGAGATCGACATTGGTTAAAATAGGATACATCATAACTCTGTATTTCTCGTCTGGTAAGAGATGTAGCCACCTTGTAAAGCTATACAAGCGCTTGTTCACCTTTTACAAGCGTTACATCATGCTTTCACACTGTTGATGTCGTTATTGATGAATGATTATGGCTGTAAATCCCATTTTTCTATAAGGGCCCATTTTAACACCTGAAGGGTCCTACGAGAGAATTGTCGACATGCAATGACTCTTCCTAGAGCATCCCACAAGTACCCTATGGAATTGAGGTCTAGAGATCTCACTTGCCACATCGCACATTGAATACCTTCATTTTTCCAGATAATTGTCGATAAGTTCAGATCTGTGTGGTAAAGTGTTATCGTCCATAAAAACAAATTGGTCAACCACAACTCCTCCAAAAAATCGCACGTGGGGTTTGAGAATCTCTCTCGTCTTACAGCATTCTGCTGTCATTGTAACAGCATAAAAGATATGGAGTAATGTATGACATTGTCCCTCCGATACAGAGGTTCCAGTACCAACAAAACGATCGATATCTTTGATGTTTGCAGGCTGATAGCGCTTCCCAGATTCTATCCAAATAAAACCTCTTCGAAAATCACGTTGTGGCGAATCGCTATTCGTTACTGGTGCCAATCTTGCTCTATCTAAGGATGAATAAGTGTAAACGGAATTAGAAGGATTAATTAGACCTGAATTCAATTAATGCATTCTTTCCCAAATTGAAATTTGGAGCAATATTTACGATTTCCGCAATTTAAAAACTAGAAGCTGAAATTAAAATCCATCAAATAAAACACAGTTAAGAATGCATCCCGGAAATCCCTCTAATCGAAGTTTCAATCGTCTTGGAACTAATAAGTTTTAATTAGAAGCGTGCTGTGGAACTCTTATTCCATCTTATCTCGTTTTATTTAATTTTAGAATGTGTATAGTATTATTTTATTCTTCGAATTTGTTTTAATTCTAAGTTAAAAGATTTTTTAAAACTTTTCAGAACTTATACTTTATCTACATTTTATTATTTTTATAAATTTAAGAAATAATTTGTCTTTACATTCGTAAATCTTAGGAAAGTTTTATTAAATTTTATTTCATTTTTGAATGGTCGTTTTTGCCTCATAATGGAATCCTCTTATTTTGCCCATTTCTTATCAAATCGAATCCGTAATTTTACTATAGGTTGATAATTCTGGTAATAATAATTCAATACAATTGTTGGCTTTTGCTGATGATATTGATATTATTGCTCGAATGCCCACCGCATTAACACAAGCCTTTAGAGAAAGAGGCCCTGAGGATGAGATTGAGAATTAATGAGAATAAGGCTAAATACATGCCATGCAATACATCATGTTTTAACAATTCCCACACTTTAAAATTGAAGATCAAAATTTTAAAATTGTTGACTGTTTCACTTAGTTAGGTTCTTAAATTAACAATAGGAACGATTGTACTACTGGAATCCAAAAGAGAGTTACTGTGGCTAATACATGTCTTAATGGAATACGAAAATATATGAAATAGAACATAATAAAAAAAAACAAAGGTTCTATTGTATAAAAGTCTTTTAAGAGCAGTATGAATTTATTCATGTGAAACTTGGTACATGTGTCGAACAGATAAGAACATGATAAGTATCTACGAAGATTTTAAGGTTTATTTTTGGAGGAATTCAAGAAAATGGCCCGTGGTGAAGAAGTTCAAATTTAACTCTATCACTCATATGAAGAATCTGACATCCTTAACTTCGTCAAAATAGAACGAATTAAATGGGTAGACCACGTTGCTAGAATGAACGAAGACCGCACCACTTAAAAAGTCTTCAATGCCAACCAATTGGTACACGGAAAAAAGGCAGGAGAAATCTAAGATGGATTGAAGGCCTAGAAAAGACCTCCTAGTTTTGAGAATTAAAAATTGAAGAACACTAGCAGAAAGAAGGCTGGTCAGGAAAAGGCTTTTTAAGAAGGCCAAGGTCCACTTTGGGTTGCCTAGTCACTGAGGAAGGAATTCGAGTAAATTTAGATTTCCCGATGCTTGCATTAAAATTAAAGGAAATTCATTGATTTTTTTATTGAAGTATCTGAGTAAATAAGTTAAATCATACAGCACAATTTCAAATATTTTCACGTAAATAGGATGGGTTTGGTGGCCGAGCTTGTGACCGGTATTTTTGAGTCATAGATTTGAGTCTTGATACCATTAAAGACTCAACGTTAAGAGAGGTTGATGCATATTAAACTTTCGAGGTTTAAAGTCATCACGTTGTTGTGATGTGGAAGTTAAAAGAGTAGTTGTCAGTTCGAGCGTTGTCCTTGTCACCTGACTAAGGTTACATATTACAAGGTCCTTAATTACAATAATTACCGTAAAATCTAGCGCATAGCGCGCACTTTTAACACCAAAAATATGATCAAAATTTACGGGTGCGTGTTATACGCCGGATATAAAAATAATAGCTTTAAAAATAAAATAAAAAGATGAGCATAAAAGTTAGTCTTCTACATAGATCAAAATACAGTTCATTTAAAAGAAATGACATACCTTATGAACTTAAGGAATTGTAGTTTTAGAAGTATGCTATTTTTTCTGAAGCCTGGGATAATAAATACCTCGAATAAATGTTTCAAAACGTAGCAGAATTTCATAACTACATTTAAGGTTTCTTCGTAGAAAAGAGGGTGCGCATTATACGGCGAATATACTTAAAAGTTCGAAAATGCAGCTTGAAAGTTTAGGTGCGTGTTATACGCCGGATTTTACGGAATTAAAATTTAACAAGAAGTACGGGTTTCCACTTCAAATATCTGGTTCCTAATAATTCAAGGAATATAGAAAACTTCAAATACCTAAAAAACATTGAAAATATTCAGTATTTTATATAAACATTTTAAAAACTTCAAATGTTTTAATTTTTTAAAAAAATTTAAGGTCATTCCTTGTCAAACTGATATTCTTTTTTCAAATTATTTTAATAACATAACCTGAAAAAAAGTTAGTAATTAAATTTGTTGTGTTGCAGTCTTCAAAAATTTTTTCTGTTTTTGAGAAAGAGAATAATGAGTAAGAGAGATTTTTTTTCTCTGTGTGTGTATGTGGATTCAATGGCTCAGAGATAGTTGATAGCACGGGGAAAGATAATATATTTTTTGAGGTTGAATTGATGAACTCTCAATAAAAATTATTGAACATTTCCTTATGATTATTACGTATTACTCATAATTATTCTTTTATGTATATGTGTAATTCAGTTTGTAACCCTTTTTTATTATTTTGGTGCAGTCGGCTCGGTGACTCGCTTCGTCAGCTCGAGGTTGCGGGTTCGATCCCAGCTGTCGATAGATTTTCTGGTTGGGAAAATCTTAGGCCTGCATATCATATAATTATGTGGCATGTAAAAGATCCCTTGAGTACCAATTTATCTCTGGCACTTTCAGCAAAATTAGATCATGACAACAGTTAGCATCTTACGAGAGCTTGAATTATAAAAATTCAAGCTCTAACCTGTTAACTTATATTATTGTGAAATTACATTTATTTCTTTCTCAAATTAATAAATTTAAATTTTTTTACTGAAAATACATATACATACATTTTAATGCACTGTCTTTGCAACGATTTCGATTTTGAGTGTCTTTTAAAAAGCTATTAAAAACCATTATCTGCATTTTTATTTTTTAATAAAATAACGAAGAATATTAAGAGATGTGATGGAAACCAAACAATTCTTCCAGCTGAATATGTAAATTTTGACTGAGATTATGAATTCCTTATTATTTTAGGTACGTGAAGTTGTGACGGATCTATACGCATGCTTTCACTAACTACTTGGGGATTCCTTTAGGACCAACATTCTTTCAACCAACTTTCTCCGAGGACAGGAAATCGTGATTATGCAAATTAAGTTTAATATATATATTCTGGATTCACGAGTTTTGACAGTTAGGGAAGTGAGGATACATTGGAAGTGAAGTGAGCTTGGATCTGAAGTGAATAGATGAGAAGCAAGCAAAGTGACAGTAATACGTATACGTAAACAGGGTACGACGCGTGAAGTTGGAATCTTGAGGAAGTGCTTAATTCAACTATTGGAGAAGGGTTTAAGGCCACGGCGAATAGATTAAAGGATTTCTAGGGTTCAGGTACTGTGTTCTTATGTCAAACAGAAGTTAGAGAGTTAAATTATTAGCGCGTCTCTTAAAACAAGCTTTGTATAAGTTATCGTAAGGATAGATTCAAATGATCGTATATAGTATTATCCCCACGCTATCTTGTCTCACCTTAGTCCTCTAGTAGATCAAATTTTCTTACTTTGAGTATTATTGTGTCTGTGTTGAATATTGTGACAAATAAACAATTGAAGTTTATCATGTCTGATTATTTAGTTCCTTCCACACATCTAGCCGGGTTAGAGGGAAGAAGGAATATAAATTCCTTACAAAAGTTCAATATTGAAAAAATTAAACACATGAAGTTCTACTGACCATAATTTGATTATCAGTTTTTGAATTATGTTGTAAGTTCAAAATACTCATAGTCTGTGTATTCATGCATTTATATTTATCAACGCATGTATTTCTTTGACATACATAACGTCTTGGAAGATCATATTTCATAAAAACGAGGATATCCTGTTCTCTTAAAAGCTAACGAATAAAACCAACAACAACAACAAAAGAAAGAAGAAAAAATGTCATTTGTCTAAAAATCTCGAAATAAGAGAAATAATGAAACTTGAAGAAATTCGTAGCAAGAAATTTTTGTCTGCTTACTTCAGTTAAGAAAATTATAGCTATTATTTTCGTTAAAAAGATTTTTAACTTTTAAAAATTTCTGTGAAAACATAACCCATTATTTTTACTTAAAATTGCTTTATGGAAATATAGATTATATTTAATGAATATAAAATACGAATTTCAAATGTGATGTATTTCCTACTGTAAAATAGTTAGTTTTATTGAATTCTTTTTTCTTTATGTTGAACCAATTTTAATTGATTATTTGAATTATATAGAGTAGTTATAGAAATTGTTTAGGCTGAAAATTCTATTCCATATTATTATCGTTTGCTTTAATTCAATATAATTCATGTAACTCTAATTTATCTGATTATAATCAGATAAATAATTATTTAATTTATTTGCTAATATATGATCGTCTGTTGTTAAAGTTATGTTTCTTAGGTTGGCATCTTTTGTAATTATTCAAAATATGTTTTTTCAGCTGGAGAAAAGAATTGTTATGCATATAATCGACGCTGGTTGAACTTAGTGCTTGTTTAGTTTTTCAATATTTTCGAGATACTATAATACATTGGAGATCTTTTTAATCATTTGAGTGTTATTAAGAATACAAGGTGTTTGTGGAACAAACTTTGGCTGCTATTATTTACAAATACAATTACGGAAACGGCTATTTAACTTTAATTATGTGTTTTCAAAGCAAAACAACGAATTCTAATACAAAAAGAATACAAATAACATTGCGGATGGAAAATATTCGATTTATTGAAATTTTATTTCAGGATTTCTTACAGTAAGATAGAATTATCCAAATATACGTTTGAAGAACTGCTTCGTTTTTTCAAAGGCATTTTCGGTCATGTTATAATACCAAGATTGTTGACAAGTGCACATTTCTTCTTCAGTTGCTGTGTCGTTTTTGGCTATGTAAAAACATTTGCACTTGTCTTTGAACATTTTACTCCTACAACAATTATGACGTTGTTTCGTGCAATCATGATGTCTTGGAATACATGCTTCTTCAGATCTAAAAAATAAATCCCACTTATTAATTGAAGTTGTATTCGATTTGTATTTATAGTTCAAAAAATTTGTCAATTTTAAGGCAATTGTTTGTTGTATGAAAGTACTGTTTAATTGACCACGTTAAGTTTAATTTTGACTTAAAGCTCTAATTGATTGGATCGTGAAGTTTGTTAAATAGGATGCTCGTTAGGGTGTCATCGTCTCATCATCTGATTTTCGAACTAAATTTCACAATTCGTAGAAGATGTGTTGCTATACTTCAGAGTATTCCTAACCTTTTTTTATTTTGATTCTTATGAATCCTTACCTTTTAAGTATGTTGACCTTTAAATATATTTGTAACATTCTTAAGTGAAACATTAAAATATGGGATACTAAATTAAACAGTTGAACTATTTCTAAATGAAATAATTATTTGTAAGTTATAAAAAGACAATAATTAAACAATTTCAATATAATATAATAAATGTAAATGGCAAATTTTAATTCATAAAACACAAACATATTTTTACTTACAGAAATATTTAAAAAAAACTGAATAAACTATTTTTCAAGCTGCCTATACAAATTTATTCCTACGGCTATTAAATAGATAGAATGATATATTTGTGGGTCTCTTTTATTCTAACATATTAACATTTGATTCTCACATTGATGTAACGGAGAATATTAGTGGCCCCCTGCAAAGTCTGGTTTTGGGCCCCAAGCTGGATCTTACAAAGGATTGCAATTTGGCACCAGTCAGGCTTTGGGGCCCCCTAGAATCCTGCACCCCTCCCCCCGCAATGCAGGGGTATACGTTTCGCTACTGGATTCACAAATTATGGGAGAGTCAGACCTATTTTTGATGTACCAAATCCAATAAAAAATTTTTGTTAACCACTTTTTTACGTGATTTAAGTCACATTTCACAAGAAAAGATAATGGAGGAAAAAGGGTCAAACCTTAGTATTTCTTGTCTGAGAGAATTTTTCTTTAATATATTTTTTTCGTTAATTTAATTTGTGGAAAATATGAGTATCTTTTAATCAAAAATTTCGGGGCTTTCTTTGAAGTTTTATTATTTAATAATTATTAAATTGTTATATAAAAGCTATTTTATTACTGCTTAGTTTATATTATGACTCCCGAAGTACAATTTCTTGGGGAAACCCCGTATAGTTTCTACAGACTTTAGTTGAGAAACGCTGCTTTGGTGGTGTGATGATATCAACAGAAATTAATTATGATTAATTTAAAGCTTGAATTTTGGGGATCTAAAAGTTATGTTTTTGAGTGTGAGATTGGATATTCAGTGCATTTGACGTTTTACATTCAGTATAGACTTCATTCTTTTTTATTTTAATTTATTCGATTCTGATTTATCTCTTCGTAGAGGAAAAACTTTTGTATATATTAAATTATATTGGTACCATGACCAAAAAAGTTTATAAAAAAAGTTTCTCTCGGAAGACTGTATGAATTGCCTGTAAGAATATTTTATAATTATAAATTCACATGCTAAAATCCCTGTTAATGATAGATAACCCATAGTTGTGTTGTTGTTACTTATCTCCTTGTCTAGCTTCTGCTGGACGAGATCTATGAGTTTATTCACCCTCAAAAAGTCATAAACTACCATAGGAAGACCTAGCAAGTCGTCGTAGGGCAAACCCAGGCATCCAAGAATATAAGTCGGGGAAGCCTGCTCGATGTTACATTTTGGATAAATGGGATGGGTTTTATGGCCACCCTGGAAGGTAAGGCTTTTTAAATATCCACTGAGAAATCTAGAAATTGCCGTCTGGGTGCGTCTGTCGCAATTCATAGCAAGGGATCTTCCAGGGGAGTCAACTCTATACTAAATATGAACCGGGGGGACGCGCCAAGTCTTTTTATCAATATGTTTTCTGGCAGAGTACAGCTCAAGATAGGTCAGGCAATTAGATGTATCCAGAGCCTCTCTGGCACCCTCCTTCGCCAAGGCATCTGCCTCCTCATTACCTTAAATATCTACATGCGAGGGGATCCACTGGAAGTGCACATGACAAGATGACGAGAGTTGTTTTAATTTATTAACAATAGAAGTTCCAGTTTTATCACCAATGCTACTCCAGTTTGACAAATGTTGTATGGCCATCGTTATTTGATAGAGAGCAATGCTCTTATCAACAGATCAGTTAATAAGAAAATATATTTAAAAGACAGAAAAATGAGCAAAATACATTATATATAACTTATTTTGTACTTTTTACCTATTTTTTTACTAAAGCAACTATTTTTTTACTAAAGCAACCTATTAACCTAAAGCTTACCTATTTTTTTACTTTTTCAACTTAAAGCAAATACCTCAGAAAATGTATGGATGGAATTAGATATAAGTTTAGGAGTTTCGGAATGTATAGCAGTAAGCATTGTACAACTTTGCTCGTAATGAAATATTAGAATAATTTCACTCAGATCCATTATAATTGCAAATGGTTAACAATTTATAGAGCTTATTCAATAAGGTTCATTCAACAAAAATGAGACTAAAGAGTCTTCATTTGACTCTATGTTTGTATAAAAATATAGTATTAATGAAGTCTATTCATATTGCTTTAAATCTACTCAGGAAAGATTTCTTGCAAAATATCAAGTCAAATATTAAGATTTCAAGATTTTTTCTTGTTTAAGATCATCATACGTACTTAAAGATAATTTTCAAAAACAATCTATTTTTTTTCTAAATAGATAAAAATGGGGAAATAGTGACCAGTTTTGAAACAGTATTTAAAAACATATTAAACTACTTATGAAATTTGTAGTCTACCTTACATAATAGTAAAGAGAAAAAGAAAAAAAACCCGATGTGTAAGAAGTAAAGGATGTATTGAGAGATCTAAAATGCATTTGATAATCAGTTGTAAAGGGTATTTTTAAGAAGAAAGAAATATTTACACGCAAAATTCGATATTTGTAAAAATTAAAAGTTAATACAACTATTCATTGCCTTAAAAATGCCATATTTACCTAAATTTGTCTTCAATTTCTTCAAGTTCTGTTTCAAGAAACTCCATTTCTTCAAGTTCTGTTTCAAGAAACTCCATTTCTTCAAGTTCTGTTTCAAGAAACTCCATTTCTTCAAAGAATTCTCTTCGAGAATCTACTTCTACTTCATCTTTAAAAAAACAAAATTAGAATTATTACAGAATAACTTCTGAATGTATAAAATTTAACATACTTGGCTGTTCTGAAAATCTATTGCTGATTACACTATAGATTTTCTCATTTTCAGTTTGCAGATTTATATAAATACTTTTTTTTCTACTCAAAAGATAAAAATTTGTGTAATAAATATTGGAAAACTAATAATTATAAAAAATACATAAAAATAAAAAATAGAATGAAATTTATGTTTTGTACGATAAAAATAAATTAATAAAACAAATACACATACATAAAATAAAGTTGTTGTATTCTTTCATATAATTATTAAAATTTATCATTTTTTTCTAGTATTTGTCTTCTTTTATATATATATATATCCATTTTAAGAAAGAATACGATTAGTAAATTACTATTAAATATTTATTTATTAAAATTTTAAGAAAGGATTTCCAAATATAAGTAATTTAGAAATGAATATAGCACATTTCAAATAAACATTATTTATGGAAAAAAATTAAATTGATTAAATAAAATCATAAGTTAATCGCTTATTTAACTATATATTAATGCATTTTCTGTGTAGAAAATACTAAAAAAATTCAAACTTTTTAAAAATTTTAGTTTTTAAATTGTTTACAAAGTTTACTGAACTTATTTTAAAAGATGACGTATATGGAACAAGGTTTCTTAACTAATACCTTACCTAATGCTTTAGATGCCACATACACTGAGAAAGTCGAAGCAATCACCAAATAAAGAATCACGTTTCTCATTTTGAATGTAATTCTTGTTTGAAAGGTTCGCCAAAACTGAGACTTTGAAAAATTTCTAAAAAAAAAAGAGAGAGTATTTACGGTATTGTACTGTGTGTATCAAAAATTCTAGAAATGGTGTTTCTATATTTTAATAGCTGTTATATAGTCATTATTTTACAATAATATTTAATCTGTAAGGAAGAAAAAGTTGGAAAAGATTTAAATCAATTGTTTACAAAAAGAAGAAAACGATTTTAAGGAGAAATTCGATTCGCATCTCGAGTAGTATATATATACATAATTTTTAAAGGCCTGTTTTTAGAACAAAAGTGTTTTACACAATTTTAGAATCTATACTGGATTCCTTAGAATTATTTTAATTGAAATTGCTTAGATTCAGATACAGGTTATAATTTTAAGCATTACTTGTATAATGGAAAATTTTTCGAAAAGTTATTTGCTTTATTTCTGACTACAAATTATTTAATAATAGCTGAAAAAATATTTTTTCTTAATTATTTATTATAATTTTTTATGCCTTCCTTTAGAAATCAAAGGTTGTGAATTTGTTATTAAAAATTGTTCCATAAAAGTTATTTGATTTTAAATTGCAGATAAAATTTTTTAAGTGACCAACTCTCTCAACATTTTCTTTTTTGAAATTTCTTCTCGAAAAATAAATTCTCTAATACTGTTGCAATAAATTATTTTACAATTCTATTTTTAATAATGTGAAAATTACTCTAATATTAATCTATTACGTTAATGAGCAGTTATCTTATAACGAAAATTTATCTGATTAATTTTTTAATTATCGTGTTTCATGACTATCTGAAAAGGGACAATTTCTGCTCTAAATCAACTGTTTTTTTTCAGTTTTTGTTGCAAAAAAGGGGGTAGATTGAATAATTTACAGACTATCATGTACTATAAATACATTAAAGTTTCTTTATTATGATATTCTTATCAATACAAATTTAACTATCTTTTGTCCTAACTCTGTGCAAAGTCTGATAAATACCAAAATAAAATTTAAAATTTCTTGGATTTTAATTTGAAAAGAAGAAATATATCTAATAAACGTATTAAAATTATTAAGATCACACATTTGAAGTATAAATATAATAACATGTATCACTTTTTGAGAAGTATATGCTGCATGAGATTTTTATTCACTCATTATATTCTCTCTGTATCATAGAACAAGTATACTTAATTGTTGAATATAAACTCAAAAATTAAGCATACAAACTCAAATAATCCCTTAATGATTCACCAAAAAATATCTTATTTGTATCTTTTCCCATCACAAAAGAAAAAAATAAGACAAGGTAAAACAAAATTATCCTAATAATTCGTAATAATCTGTTCAAGATGAGACTAATCATTTTGAAATAACTGAGAAAAAATTGGCTTAAGACTAATTAAAGACTATATTAATACTTAAAATCTATTGAATTAAAAAATGTAACTATTAAGCACAATTTTTGATATAATAACCACACACAAACATAATTTTAAAACTCTAACAATGCAATAAAACTAATTAAATTTGTAATTGGCTTTAAACAAAATTTATGTATTAAAAATTTTTTACAAAAGAAAAATATTTTTAGAAGAAAAAGAGAAAAAGAATAAAATAACCTTATGTAAGCTTTGAAGCCCTTCACTTGAAGAAACTAGAGCTATGAAGTAACCACAAAGCGGCTAGCAAATATTAAATTTGATCATTTAGATATATTGTGTTGGAAACATCTGTAGTTTCTTGTGAATGTTCTATTAAGTTGTCAGGCTCTCCAATTTTTTTGATTACAAGATGGAATAGGTATTATTTTATTTTTAATAATAATTTTTTATTATCAGATATTATTAGCTTTTGATTTTGATCGAAAAAAAAACATTTCAATTTGAAATTGGATACATTTGTGAAAGAATACAATGAGACGTCAAGAAAGGAATGAAACTCGAGAGGTTTCCAACGATATTACGTGGCTTTTTTTATTGAAAGTGAACAATGAACTGAAAACTTCTGCTGGAAAAAATAATAATTCCGAATTTTTTTCATTCATTAAATATGGATTTTAACTTACATTAAACTGTCAGTTAGTTGCATTGCTTACATTTTTCATTTGGATTAATTTTTTGCAGTTTTTTGTGTGATTAAATTCATTGTATTGAACTACATCAATAGCTTTCTATCGTTTTGAAATGAGCAAAATCGTACTGTCCCATTCATGGGGCTCAAAGCTTAGGCTAACGACATCCGTAAAGTTCTAGCCCTTAGCTGTGATGAATTTCATGGACCTTAATCTGATGTTACTGTCGATCAGATGGCATAAGCAACAGCAACACATCAATAGCTTTAAAGTGTAAATTTTTAATTGCATAATGTGCACCTCATGTTTTCTTTAGTACAGAAGATATATGCAGGGTGTAAAAAAATACTTCATATCCAGGGACATTTTAAGTCTTCTTGAGGCCCTAGGCCCCTACGTAAAAGTAAGCCCCGGGCCCTACACAGATATAGGCCCCACCTACAACCCTTAAAAGTGGACAGTACGCAGTATATGTTGTCAAATACTCGTATAAATAATAACCCGAAACAAATAAATGTGTATGACTTACAATTGCACAAACCGATTGCTGCCTTTGAATGAATGTATAATGATGGTGTTTGGCGGTAAGCCGAGGTCTATACATAGACCACGGTCATTACACGTAGCCATTTGGCACATCGTCCGAAATTCCCTGTTTTTCGGAGAATACAACCAGAAATAACATCTGACTGCTGAAATTACAGTAGAACGTCGTTTATCCGAATCAATTGGGACAGGACACCGTTCGGATAACCGAAAACCGAATATGACCATGCAGTATATGAAACCGGACACTATACGAATATTGAAAATCATCATATGCGGGAAACTTGCTTGAAGAAAAAGCAAAAATAAGTGCAAAATGTCGCAATTTTACCTTTATTGTGGAAAATAATCACTTATTCTTCGCTGTACCATTGTACACCTTCGTGTCTTCACTGCAAGGTCTCTGATTCTTTTGAGCAGCAGTTGAGTAGGACAGTACTCTGATTGTTGTTCGTACCACTCCATAGCTTTCTCTAACGCAGAAAAAAGCGTCAGAATTTGATGGATCCTTGCTACTTTCGTTGTTGTTGTCCTCATCTTCATCCATTTCATCGTCAACAGGGTCGGAGTTTTCCTGCGCGGAAGTTCCAATTTCATCATCATTTAGCAGTTGAAATCCATTGTCTTCTGCATTGCATGCCATCCAGGTTTCTACAGCAACAAAACTCAACAAAAGAGCACGTATACACCCCCTCACTTGAAAACAAACTGATCTAATATTCCGCGCAGATGTTTACCAAATCACACATCTGAAATTCCCCAAATATCCCTCAACTTGGGTCTTCCCGTCACTTTTTTGGCCTCACGCGAAACAACTGTTGAGCATTGCACTGTTCGAAAACGTATCCGGACCAAAGTCCGGATATTTGACACTCCAGATAATAAGCGTTCTGATAAACGACGTTCTACTGTATTCAAATCAAGGTCTTATTAAGGCTTAGTCGAGAACGAGAGGAGTCCCCCATTGTAGCCAAAGCCCTGGGACCGGGTCCAGTTGGGAAAAGGCCTTAAGACGTCCCTGTTCATATCTTCCATTTCACAATGTGTCCAATATTTCTTTTCTTCAGCTTTCCTAGAACTGAAGGAAAGTGAATTTATTAATTTTGTACATGACAACAATTTTGAAATACTTATTTTAGAAAAGGCTAGTTGCGCGTTGTATGTGGCCAACATTATTCAGGTTTATTTTGTAGTAAGTATATGTCACAATCTACTTCGCACAATCGAATTAAGAACTAAAGTAATTATTTTAGTTAAACTAAATAATTTCAAAGATTTTCAACTTGAAATAAATAGAGTAATTTAACATAAACAGAGAAGAGTTTTGACTTGTATAATATGATAATGATCTTATAAGATAAGATGGAACACACGTAGAACTTGTCAAACTTCAATTAATATTAAAATATTTTTTCATTTCCTGTTAAGTTATTCTATTTATCTCACATTGAACATGTATGTATCATCCTGTTCTTCAATCTCAGTTCTTTCTTCTGATTCGGGACACGGACGTCACCCAACAACGCGAAAACATTCCCTTTCAAAAAGTCATGGTGTAGCTTTGGAACCAAGTAGGGTATTACTATGATATTTGATTTATATGAATTCGTATCCCTGAAGAAAAGGGTGCCATAGCCTCAGGAGAGGTTAGACTTCTGTCTGTTGGTCAACAGAGGGTATTTTATTTCCCCTCTACCACCCAGAGGTTAAACCTGTGGAGGCGTTTCCCTATTCACCACCTTGAGACACGCTCCTTAGGGGTTACAGGCTCCTCCGAGAGTCAATTAAGCAGCAAAACCAAGACTTTTCGATAGAAAAATCAAGCTAAAACTCCAAATTTCTGAAATTAATGCAAATAGAAGCCTGCGAAGCATATTAACAAGGCTTTAGGGGTATACAAATTCAGAAGAATGGGACATTTTCTTACTCTTTGTACAAGCATTGTCACGCAGAACTTAACGTAGAGCCTCTTTACTCCTGCCCTGCCATTCTAGCAAAATTGCAGCTCATTTGCCTCAACCCCCATGAGAGGACTTATACTGAGACAACTGCATCCAGATTGCCGATGCTATCCATAGGACCTTTGGTACTATTTAATCATAGTCTATGATGAAACACCAACGATGAATGTGTAGATATCGAGGAACTTATATTTGTAAGAAAAATTGACATTTATTTCTTTTAATTTTGTACAGTATGATAAATTTGAAGCACTCCCCATTGTGTATCGCAGGATGATTAGGACACGCTTTATAATTAATCGTTTCACGTCTTCTAATGTTTTCTTTTTAAAAGCAATACAGTCCTATTTTCTTTTCCAAATATTTAGAACATATCATTTATGGTGCTTTCTATTGTTTGACGAAGATGTTGATGGGCGTGTTCATGTTTCTCGAAAATCTTCTCTCGACTGATCTATACGGGTTTTGACAAACTTGTGATGCGTAATTGGTGTTTAATCTCGTTTTTTTGTGAGGTTCATTAAATTGTGTATGAATTAATAGCATATATTTCCATCCAACTTAAAATCGAGTGATATTTTTTCACGCACTTAAGTAATAGTATCATATTTTAATTTGATTTCATGTGCAATTTCAACAGAAAACTTCAAGGGAACATACATCTCTCAAAAACATTAGCACACTGTGATAAATTGATTTTTCATAATTATTAAAAAATTTTGATGTGTCTTCAGAAAATGCAAAAGGCAATGGAATGCAAAGGGCTAAGAAACCAAAAACGTGAAATCGCAAAGCGATAAATCCGTATTGTAAGAAGAGAGATCTCATACATCCCAAAGGAAGAATCATGTCTTGTGTTTCGATGAGAACCCACTTCAGATTGAGCCTCGATGAACAACAAAAAAGCATTTAGAAATGCCAAGAGCAGTGGTGGGATACTCATAATTTCGTTCGCCAGACAATACGAAAACCAGGAGTTTTCGTATGAAGGTTCATTCCATTTGATAGCCAAACCTATCTCATTGTCATCCGTGACATTCTTACAATACTGTGGTACATTGACAAGATTCTAAGCCCGTAGTGTTGCCATTCCTACCATAGAACCATAGACTCACATTTTATAGATAATATTAACGCGTCATAATAACTGTAATTGTGATGTATATCATGCTAATTATGTTTTTGTGATCTTATTGTATTATTATTGTTATAAATATGCCGCTGTTTATTCATCATGTAAAATAAAGCTATGAGATTACTTAAGCATTGCGTTAATTATGTTCTTTAGAACATAAAAGTTATTTTTAAAATAATTATTTATTAATTCAAGCATTAGAAATTTTAATGAATCGAATGAATCAAATATAACATTTCAAATGAATAAAAAATTAACGGAACCTTCAAATCAAATCATTTAAACTAAAAGGAATTTTTTTGAAAATTTTCAACTAGTTTATTACAAATTTGTACTTATACGTTAAAGGAATTTTTTCTACCATTCAGAAGACTAAAAATGTCACTCAAAACGATGTGGCGTGTCAAACCAGTTCACCAATATGATCCAGAGTGCCACACCAGGAAATATTTGAAACAATTCGATTCCCATGACAATACATGCCGAGTTAGGGAATAAAGTCCAAGAATATAGAGTTAAAATTTTATTATATATTAATTTTTTTATCATTTAAAGGTATTTATCAACATAAAATTAAACATATGTATCTCTTAAACATATTTATTAAAATAAGAAATAAACAAAATAAAATACCTCTTCAATATAATTAAATAAAATATTTTAATTCGAAACTTGTCCTTTCACCGCTCTACTTCATCATGTAATATCAGGGGTATAATTTGTGACTCAATTTGAAACGATCCTGAACATTCAGTTGTTACGAGTAAACAATTTCTTCGCGGACTCTCGAAATATTTTTCATAAGAAAAGATTTGTTCACATACGAGTAGATATGCAAAACCAATGTGGAAAGCAGAGCATATGAAATTTTCTCAAAACAAATGTCTCCAGCAATGGCATTCAATAACCTAAAATAGCTGTTGATTGATAGTTAGAGCTATCTTTGAGAATTTTTAGTAATTCCATAAATGGTTGCTTTGCATAATTCTGAATTCCCCGTTCTCCTTTGTGACGGTTCTATCTGCGCTCCTTCAACTAATAGTTCTTTGAGGGAATTTCTGGTCTTTAAAAATTATTTTATTACAAAACTCCTCTTCGAAGAAAATGACATGATTATATGTTAATTAAGACTACTATATATAGTTTAGGATTTCAGGTTAGAGGAGAAATCGGATAGACTGCTATCGAAGCAGATATTAATCAAATTGAATGTGAATCGCAGATATTTAATATTTGATAATTGAATTTCTTAAGGTGACGGATTGTCACTGGAGATTGAATCCAGATTAAATAGTTAAGAAGTCAGAGTTATCGCCTTGAGTAAGTGTTTTTGGAATGAAAGTTTTCTCCTTTCTCGCGTAGTGTACCTTCTAATCCTCCCACACCCTTAGACGCGCAGGCAAGAACATTACACCTTTTCGAAATTATCTGCTTCCATTCATTCCAAAATTGACAAATTTGGAGAGTTATGCAGAATGCTACTAAGAACTGTAGCACGTGCCATAGGTTGCCGACCCCTGAGTTAATGTATCTGTGTTACACTGCATTTATCTCAAAGATACCTATTATTTTCAATATTGAAATATATCATATACACATCTATCAAAATGTTAATTGATTGCGACTATGCGTTGTGATGGTTATAAACACATGAAATTGAAGCTTTGTTTTTAATGTATTTTAATTTGAATATTAAAACCTAATATTTTATGGATTTAAAATAAAGATACAAATTACGGGTAAAAACACGATTTAGAATTCTAACTGTTTTATTCTGATTGTAATGAACTCTTATAATAATTTTTGTATTATGTCAATGATATTTTTATTTGAAATGCATTTTAGCTAGGTGCATAAAACATAAGTAGTTTTTATTTACTTAGTTAATTAAATCAACTGAAATACATTAAGCTGAAAATGGTATTTAGTTTTTTGAAATATTAGCAGTTATTATAAATGAATTTTCCCTTGAGGTATTTATAATTTACTTTATAAATGGGATGATACTCTGTTATTGTTAATAATTGTGAACCAGTGTTTTTATTTAATTTAATTATTTTATCTATTTTATTTTTATTTTATTTAATTATTTTTCAAAATGTTATTTAATGATATTTATTTGTTTGTTTTATGTAAAATTGTTTGTGGCAACGGCATTTTTTTGCGATCTCGAAAAATATTGATTGGATGTTCTATTATAGAAATTGGGATGTTCTATTGTATTGTTCTAAAAATATTATTCTACTACCAGAGAAATGCATATTTTGTTGATTTATTCTTAGTTAATGCTTAAGTGAAAATAATTATTGTTCTAGGAGAGCGCTTTCTTTAAATTACAATTACAATTCTTCTATTTCCATTTTAGTTTAGTTTTTCCTCCTGCTTGTTTTTTCTATATAAAAGCCAATAGCATAAGATTCACTTTCATATGTTCTCACAAAGTTTACAGTTATGTGTTTATCTTATTACACTTTTTACACCTTTCATGTTTAATACATTTTACCTTCCAGAATGTAATTGTTTGCAACAATGAGAAATAACAAGTAATAACCAATTATTGTTTAGATTTTCCAAATTATCTTGCAAATACTTTAAATTTTTGATAAAGAGAATTATCTTTATTTAAATTTTGACTATTTGTTTATACTATTTCATAGGAATCTAGTTCGATTTAACAAATTCGAAAAAATAAAAAGGAAGGAGTACGCATGATAAATCTGTTTTATTTCGTTTTGAATCTACACACAGAAAGAATAATTAAGTTATTTTTTCCCAGCGGAGAAGACGAAATCAGCTGCTTTTTGTTTAAGAGTAGATTTGCAAGCACATCGTGTGCTTGATTTGGCTTTCGCATCGACTACATCGTAGCACTTACATTTGTACTGGAAATTTTTACCTTTGCAGCAGTTGTCTTTATCGTGAGTGCATTCGTGATGTTTTTCAATACATTTCCCGCCTCTGAAATAGAATCAGGAGTTTTTATGTAATCATATTATATATAGATTGAACAGTTGCTGTAATGCATATTTTTAATAATAGAACAACTGTGAAGTATACTTTTCTGATTAACAGTATAACAACCTTCCATTGAACGTATTACTTGATCTAATATTTACCATCAGCTTTTTTGATTCACGTCCTTTCTAGAAATGTATTTATTTCCAAAATTTAAAGTTTGATTAAGTATTTTATTCTGTTTTGTCGTGTAGGATAAGTTATTATTAAGGAAGTACGTTATTTATATTTAAGATGAATTACTATAATCCTTATGTGTTTTTGATGAAGTTCTTGACGTGGAAGACGGGATCTTGTTTCTTTCTTTTTAAGAAATAAGTTTACACCAGCTAATTAAACATCGAAAATTTTTATAATTTTAAAAAAATTAATAAAATTATGAGTTTTAGAATTTGGAATATTTTTCCATTCCGCAACTTTGTGAATGCACATGGTGATTATTTTTTATAAAAAGCATTTACTCGGATAATTTTATTTTAAATTACCTTTTTTCCCCTCTCTCTCTCTTAAAAGAAAAACATTTCTTTATTAATACTCGAAAAATGTCAAATTCAAATATTTATATGGATTTAAATATTTATATGAAAATAGGCGTTTTACCTCGACAGTTTTTTCAGAAACAAAACAACACAACTCTATTGTAAGCGAATTCAAAAAGACACTTTCCAGAAAAAACAATTTATTTCACATCATTTCAGAAGTTATTTCTTGCAAGGACATTGTTTTTGATTCAACCGTTTTTTACTTTTGTCAAGACTTCTTCCACAAAACGCATATTCCCTGGTAGCTGACAAGTGCACATTTCCTTATTAGTGGGCTTGCCACCTTTTCCTTCCTTATAAAAACACTTGCATTTATATTTGAACAAAGAACTTCGACAACAGCCATGGCGGTTCTTCGTGCATTCGTGATTTTTTGGTATGCAATCTTCAGATCTGAAAAATTTTCCAACTTTTTTAAAACGGGGTATTTAATATCTGCTCACATTACAGATAACTTGGTAATTCCCTGAATTTCATTATAGCAATTGAAAATGTCAACTAATTTTAATTATTCATTGAAGATGAATATGTGTAAAGAAAATGACTATAAGCCCACACACATATATCTACATACAGTCGGAACCCGATTTAACGAATTCATCGGGACATAATATTTTATTCGTTAATTCGGGTTTATTTGTTACATCGAGGACCAAACAAAATATAGATTGCTTTTTGCACTTACCTTTTGGAAATTCTATAATAAGCAACTCTTCACAAAAAGTATCCATAATTAGAAATTACACACTTTTTATTCAACATCTAAAACTATTATTAGTTCATTGTTATGCACCAATTAATTGGAAATTTAATAATTTTCTTAGTATTTTTATATACCATGTTTTTATAACCATTTTCATGCAATGTCATCCACTTCTGAGCTATAGTCCAAAGTTCAAGTCTCTAGCTCATCGGGAAGTTAGTTTAAAATCAATTACAAAATTCTACCTGGACAGACATACAAGCCTCTTCGGGAACCCGTGTTTGAGTCAAGAACTTTTTTTTACATTTCCGTGCATTGTCTTCTATCTCTTAGCTATGGTCTAAATTTACAGTCTCTAGCTCATCGGAAAGTTAGTTTAAAATCGATTACAAAATTCCACCTGGACAGACATACAAGCCTCTTCGGGAACCCGTGTTTGCGTCAAGAACTTTTTTTTACATTTCCTTGCATTGTCTTCTACCTCTCAGCTATGGTCTAAATTTACAGTCTCTAGCTCATCGGAAAGTTAGTTTAAAATCAATTACAAATTTCCACCTGGACAGACATACCAGCCTCTTCGGGAACCCGGGTTCGAGAACAGAACTTCTTTTTTTTTTACATTTTCATACAGTGGCATCAGCTTCTAAGCTATGGTCCAAAGTTCAAGTCTCTAGCTCATCGGGAAGTTATAGTTTAAAATCAATTACAAAACTCCACCCGGACAGACATACAAGAAAGCGAGTTTATAAGAAAACATGGTAACCTGGGGCCACTCTTTGACCCCAGAGCTACGAAATTATATACGTAAACGCAACTCGACCCGTGCTATCTACAGGTGGTCTTCGTTCGTGTAAGTTCCGGAGTTATGGGGCCCTTTGTCGAAATCGGGGGGCGGGGTTCAAGCCTAGAACTTCTTTTTTCACATTTTCATGCATTGTCACCCACTTCTAAGCTATGAACCAAATTTCAAGTCTCTAGCTCATCGGGAAGTTAGTTTAAAATCAATTACAAAATTCCACCCGGACAGACAAGAATGCGCGTTAGTAAAAACATGGTAAAATACTGATTAATAGATGTTTGAAAATCGTTTTGATTTGTGACTCGAAATAGCTCTTTTCCAACTTAATACAGAGAAGAAAATTCTGTATCATTTTTATTCTGCTGCAAAAAAGAGAGGTATGTTTTCACAGTTTCCAAACATTGTAAAATATTAGAAAATGTTGCAGTTTTAATAAAGTTTTAGTATCAATTTCTACATAAGAATCGCTATCCATTTTCACCGACATATAAATCTTTCCTCAACTTCAGTTGCACAAATAGACAGTCCTTCATCAAATTATCAAATTTGTTAAATTTTAAAATATCCCCTGCGTTGCGGATTGGGATGAAATAAGAAAGGAATTTCCTGTCCTACTCAAGACTCACACGATAGGTTACACTCATGACTCATCTGCAACTGTGAAGTATAATAATGATCTTCACTTTTTCTGGTTGAAATTTGCTGCTCACAAGAAAAGTCTTTTTCTGTTCCGTACAAAAAGGGTATGCCAATCGAAAAATCCAGTTTTTTCTAATACAAACTGCCACGGGTCTCTATTTGGAATTTTCCAAATAGCAAATCCTCTTGGGGGAAAATGGCCTTTAAAAATTATTTTGTTGAAAACATTCCTGCGAAGATGTGAGTATGCAATTTAAATCTTGGATATAAAGATTAAACTTTTGAGTTAGAGAATATAGGGAGAGAGAGAAGTTAGACTGTTACTGTTAGCATTTTTGATTAAACGTGAAGTGAGGTGTGGATACTTAGAAGCTGAATATTGTAATATTAAAGTTGACGATTTGTCAATTAGAAATCAAGCTAGATTAGGTTGCTAAGACTTTGAAGGTATTACTTAGATTTAAGTCAACTGTTTATTTATAGTCTTCTCGTATCTTGTCTGCCTCTCTATTGTAATTCATATTTAGAAATTCTGTGCATCTCTAGACTTTATAAGGGATTTACATCCCTTCTTCTCTGTAACCCGGCTAGAGGTGTAGGAGGAACTAAATGATCAGACGACATGATGAACTTCAATTATTTATTTATCACTCTATTCAACTCAGACACAAATAATACTTAAAATAAGATAATTTTTTGATCAGTCAGAGCATGGAGGAGAGACATGATAGCGTGGGGATAATATATCCAATCATACAAATCTACCTTTACTATAACTTATACAAGGCTTGATTAATTTAGAACCATGCTAATAATTTAACTCTCTAACTTCTACTTAAAATAAGATCACAGTACCTGAACTCTTGTAGTCTTCTTATCCTTACATTTATTTTAACACGGCTCCAACAGTTTAACTAAGCACTTCTTTAAGATTTCAACTTCTCACTTCATATACTGTTTACGTATACTTTTTACTGCCGATTTACTAAGCTTCTCAGCTATTCACTTCACATCCCAGCTATCCTCGCTTCACTAACCTTCAATCCTTACTTCACTAACATTCCAAACTCGCGAATACAGAATATATACATTGAACTTAATTTGCATAATCACGCTTCCTGTCCTCGGAGAAAGTTGGTTGAAAAAAATGATGTCCCAGAAGGAATCCCCAAAGGGTTAGTAGAAGGAACCGTATAGATCCGTCACAACTTGGTTAATAGATTTTGCGTTGTTATTGATATTGAAAATAAATTGAAGTGGTTTTGGAATATGACTAGTCTTCCTTCCGACCCACACTGAGAAAAGAGATTACTCTTCCCTCACAAAACTAATGAAAATAAATTTTTCAGCTGTTGAAATAATTCCTTAATTCGGGGTTTGTTATTCGTTAAATAGATTTTTTTTGCTTTCCTTTTAATCGGAAAAAGAGGAAAATTTGTTAAATTGTGAAATTCATTAAATCGAGAGATGTCTGACTATATATAAATTTGGAAAACAGACACACTCGCTTATCACGAGATCTTCGGAATTAGGAGACCTACAGATATGAAATTTGATATGCATAACTTTAATTTAAAACTGGATAAGTGGCAAATCGAGACAACTTAGAAATCATTTAAAAACTTATCATATTTGCTTAGAAACAAATAAAACTTTAATAATCATCAAAGATATGAGATTGGTGAAAAAAATTCAATCTGAAACATAACTAATCATATTTGATCTTCAATAATCTAATGATCTTTACTTAAATTTTTTGACTGTTATATCCGCGCTCTTTCAACGAACAGGCCTCTTGGGGATTTTCTGGTCTTTAAAAATTATTTTATTATAAAATTCCTCTTCGAATAAGAAGAAGACGGGATTATGTAAATTAAGACTACTATATATAGTCTAGGTTTTCAGGTTAGATAAGAGAAATGGGATAGACTGGTATCGGAGCAGAGATGAATCAAATTGAAATGAATCGTGGATATTTAATATTTGATAGTTTAATCACTTAGGGTGACTATCTTCCACTGAAGATTGAATCTAGTTTAAATTACTAAGAAGTCAGAGCTATTGCCTTGAGTAAGTGTATCTAGTGTTAAAGTTTTCTTATATTTTGCATTCCTCGTTAATTGTTTGCATATTGATTAATTGGGTGCATCTCTTAGCTTTGATTGATTGTATTTGAGTTGTGGTTAATATTGTGAATAAATTAGATTGTTTTTGGAATATGGCTAGTTTCCCTTTCAATCCTCCCACACCTTTAGCGGTGCCGATGAGATCCTTACAAATTGTCTTCCGAAAGACCTTTTAAATCCAATTTATGAATTAATTGTTTGTCCATACGTTTTGATCTATCCCAAGGAAAATCCTTTTATTTTCAAGAACGTTGAGTTTTGGGATTATTAAAAAAGTTGAATTATTCCAGTTTTTTAACATGTTACTATAACTAGATTCGGACTACTTGTTTATTAATGAAGCACTTTTTGAAACTACATGAAGGCTATTGATGTCGAGTCCCGCAATTTTTAGCTTCGCTCAAGTGACGAGTATGACAATTCATCCTCAAGAATCCCTACCAATGTGAACATTTTCAGATTTAACGGGTAACCGACCCTTTACGTGACTGGTCTTTTGTGATTTGATTGCTCGACTCGACAACCAGGCCACGAGTTCGTGACTACGACCATTCGGGTACCGTGGTCGGTACTGTTGCCAAAAAAGCCATTTAAAGCTACTTATTGTTTAATTTTTATAAATTTGCCTTTCTTACTTTAGTGCTTGTTATCGTAAAATACGCAGCTATTTTTTTAAAATCTAATTCATTTAAATTTAATCGGAAGTGATAGAAATATTTCATTTCTGATTTTATTATTATTTTTTAGCAACAAGTGCTATAAAAACAAATATCTAATTAATTTTTTTCTTTAAATTATTTTTGTGCTTTAAATATGAATTTTATATGCTTACTACCTAAATTTTTCATCATTTAATGGGTTCTCAACTGCATCGAGATCAGCATCTAATTCAGACAAATCCATATCTTCTTCATCCAAATCTTCGGCCAAAGCCATATCTTTATCATCCAAGTATTCAGCCAAATCAGTATCTTCATCATCCAAGTGGTCTGACAAAGCCATATCTTCATCATCCAAGTGTTCAGACAAAGTCATATCTTCATCATCCAAGTGTTCAGACAAAGCTATATCTTTATTGTCTGCAAGGTACAAAATTAAATTTAAAAATAATTATTTACAACAACCTTTCCATAAAAAAAACATTTTTACTGCTTGGAATTCTATTAATACTTTTCTTTGAAAAATCACAAAGTATAAATATCTCATAAACACAACTTTAATAACAAAATCTCTTACCCAACATATCCTCTGCTAAAACATATCCCACCAAGAAGGAAGCAATTGCAAAGAAAATGAAGTTTTTCATTTTGACTTCAGTTAGAGGAAGAATGAACTAATACTGAGATGTCCTAAGTATTTCAGAAATTCCTGCAAAGTTTTAAAAAAAAGATTGTATTTTTATAGATTTTTTAAAAGTAAAATCAATAAATCACTATAAATCACTATAAATCAATTTATAAGTAAAAACTTTAAAATAATTAAAAATTTTCAGTTGCATACTGTCACTTCTTTTAAAGGAAAAAATGACAAAAAGGAGTATGAAGCTATACTGATGTTAATATATAATGCAGCTTCTTATATATCCTTAACAACAAATATTAATTCATAATGAATATCTTAACTTTAAAAAAATCCAAAGGTACGTACAACGAATATACATATCTATACATAAGTAAAATGTTGCAAGAAATTTCGATTGTAGCTTCTAGTATTTAGTACGAAAAAAATCGAGTTGTTCTGAAAATGATTTAACGTTAACACATGTAAAATTTAATAATTTTCTTTTGCATCAAAAGCTCTAAATTTTTTAAATGTATCTTTTTTTAAGTATTTTTTTAATTTTTTGTTTTTTTATAGATGCAGTTATTTTACTATTTTAGAGCATATTTGTCAAACTACCGAAAGTTTTTTTGCTGATTTTACAATTTTTTTTAAAATCACACAAATGTATTGTAAAAAACACAGTTCTTTAATACTTTAATCCCGCTGTTTCTCCGTTCTACAAAATCAGTCTTCTCTAATTTGCTGTATAGCGTTAAAAAACTGTAACTTCCTTTAAATGTAACAAAAACAGTTTTTGTTTTACCGAAATAGCCAACCAATTTTCTCCCAACTTCATTTAGATTTACTGTACACTATTAAGAATTATTTCAAACATTGTATGCTGAAATATGTAAAAGGCTTTGAATGTACACAGATACAGAGCCAACGAGAACTTTACTTTATATAATAATTTTAAAAAATATGCGAAGTCTTTTTCAATGGAAATATAGAAAAGTCCCTTTACAACATTATTAATTTTTATCAGTTACTCATAGATAGCTCCATTCTGAGAAAAATGGGGGAAAATCTATTTAAAACTTTTTAAATAAAAGAAAATTAAGAATCCCTCGCAGTCTATTAGTCGTCCTTCGTTGGCAACTTAGAGAAGAGAGTTTAAAGATTTTTATAAATTAATCTATATCTATCTATCTATATATATATATAAATGGATGTTTGTATGTATGACTTCGCTTCTCTCCAATCGATCACTATGATAGTTGGAATGAATATGCATTTTTTTGTGGAAAAGTTTTTTGTGCTATCCTTTTTGTTGCAGCTCCCCACCAGGTGACGCTACAGCATATCTTCTGTACCATTCAATCAATCGCCAAGTTGCCAACATGGTTGCCAAAAGTGATGCCAACTTGGCTCTATCACCAACATTTTGCTATGTTTCCACTGAATCGCCATTATAATATAAGGAACGGCGCTGCTTGCGAATCTTACAGTTTTAACGTAAAAAATACAACAGAAAGTAATAGTTAGGTAGTAATAGTAACGGGTATTACAATACAAATATAAATTATTGCCGCCCATCCGGTATAGTGGTCAGTGAAGCTGACTGCGGTTCCGTAGGGACTGGGTTCGAATCCCGGAGAAGGCATGGATGTTTGTGTTGTAATCCTTTCTCTTCTGTCTGTGCTGTATGCCCCCGTGTTATACATTGCGTGGTGCATGGGGTTTATAAATGTTAAACAAAAAAAAATATAAATTATTTACTCTATTTTAAGCATTCATTACACAAAATTTCTAACCATGTGTTACTTTGTTGAGCAGAGATCATCTTAGGAAGATGTTTTCAAAATTCGATTCACAACAGAGTTACGGGGCATTATAAAAAAAAAAAATCCTTTTTATCAGTTACTAGCTGTTACCCGCCCGCTTCGCTGGGTATTTCATGAGGTTTTATAAATTTTTGCTGGCTATATATATGAATAAATTATTGATATTCAAGTCCTGGCATTAAGAATTCGATTGTATTGAAAAATATACGCCCCTTACGCCCTCTCAAAGCCACTTGGGGGTCGACTTTCACGAAACGCATTTTGTGGCTTATCTCTATTCTATGAGAGGAATCTGCTTACCAAATTTCAAGACCGTGCATCTAATAGTTTAAAAATCGGAATAATCGCAACACCCCTTGGGGGTCATTTTCCCAAAACCCATTTTGAAGTGGATATTTACTCCATGAAAGAAACATGTCTACCAATTTTTAAGCAGGTTGGTCAAGTAGTTTAAAAACAGAAATATTTATCTATTACGCCCCTTAACCCCCCCTCGCAACGCCACTTGGGGGTTGTTTTCCCAAAAACCCTCTTGTATCTGATCTCTACTCTATGAAAGGAATCTATTTATAAAATTTAAAGACTGTGCGTCTAATAGTTTAAAAATGGAAATAATTATCTATAACTCCCCCTAAGCCCCCCCCAATGTCACTTGGGGGTCGATTTTCACCAAACTCATTTTGTAGCGGATCTCTACTCTATGAAAGGAATCTGCTTACCCAATTTCAAGATTGTACGTTGAGTAGTTTAAAAATGGAAACAATTATTTATAACGCCCCTTGCGTTTCGAATTTCGCAAAACCCGTTCTTAGATAATCTCTACTTCATGAAAGGAACATGTCTACCAAATTTCAAGTCTGTAAGTTGAACAGTTCCGGAAATATCGTGATTAGTCAGTCAGTCAGTGAGTCGCTTTTCTCCTTTATATACATAGATAATTATTTATATCTCCCCTTAACCCCCCGCAACACCCCTTGGGGGTCAATTTTCCCAAAACGCATTTTGTAACGGATATTTACTCCATGAAAGAAACATGCCTACCAATTTTCAAGCTGGTAGGTCAAGTAGTTTATAAACGAAAATATTTATCTATCACGCCCCTTAATCCCCCGCAACGCCACTTGGGGGGCTATTTTCCCAAAATCCATCTTGTAGCTGGTATCTACTGTATGAAAGGAATATATTTATCAAATATAAAGACTTTGCGTCTCCATAGCTTAAAAATGTTAATAATTTTCTATAACGGCCCCTAAGCCCCCGCAACGCCACTTGGGGATCAATTTTCACTGAACTCATTTTGTAGGGGATCTCTACTCTATGAAAGGAATCTGTTTACCTAGTTTCAAGATTGTACGTCGAGTAGTTTAAAAATAGAAACAATTATTTATAACGCCCCTTAACCCCCCGTAACGTCCCTTACGATTCGAATTTCGCAAAAAAAAATCCGTTCTTAGCTGATCTCTACTCCATGAAAGGAACATGTCTACCAAATTTCAAATCTGTAGGTTGAATAGTTCCGGAGATATCGTGATTAGTCAGTCAGTCAGTGAGTGAGTCGCTTTTCTCCTTTATATATATAGATTAGACCTTCAGACTTAAAATTTTACAAAGGCGGTTCTTTTGTTCAGCTGAAATATGTAAAAGCTTTTTTTTTTGTTTAATTTGCATTTCACGTAAAATTAACCCATTAAAAACTTCGTTATCCTTCACAATCTGTATTGTTTAATTTTTCAATTCACTCTTGCGAAGAACGGATATACCAGCTATAGTACAGTATATAAAGAAAATAAATTTAAATAAAACTAAATATTTTACAATATGAAACAAGTACAACTACATCTACGAATTTGTATAATCTGATGATGCATATTGATAAAGCATATTAATTCTATTACATAGAAGATATAACGAACTGAATATATTTATACATAACAAATTTGCAAGGCTTTACGAAGACTAATTTTCTCTTTTTGTCAAGAATCTTTGAAAAAATAAAGCAAAAATATAGTTGGGCAAAAAAATTTCGAAGATATATCTTTTTACTTTTATGAGGAAAAAATACCTTTATGTATGTTAAAAATTTTTTTTTGAGCTAATTATGGAACCTGTATCAGCTTTTAATTCATACATATAAATAAATTTTAGAGTGATAATACTGCTTTCACTAAAAATAGTGAAGAGAATCATTCGAGAGTTATATAAAAATAAAACTTAAAGGTCTTCGAGAGAATTCGAAATGGAATTATGATACTCAGATATCATTTTAGATATCATATGCTCTTATGAATTCGAATTCGTTCTCATTAAATCATATGTTACAGATTAATGGTAATGGAAATTAAATTCATTATTTCATCTAGTAAATTTTCCATTCTTTCCATTTTGTGAAAAAGTTTTTATTTCTGCAACTAATCTGTGGCTTAAGATTTTGGATCATGTTGCCTGAAGAATCTTTAGTTCATGTATTTCATTAAACTTTAATAAATAGAAGAATTATTTTTGAGATTGTAGTACATAAACATTTCCATTTCATTAACGTTTTCTGAAGAAATAATGGTACATCTAACAACTCGAGCCACAGATTCTTCGTAATCCTTGCGAAATAGAATTTTAAGCCCATTTCTCTATTCGATGGAGAAATTTAAAGTTAAAAATAAGTAATTAATTATTTCTTTTTTCACTGTGGTAACGATAATTATTGCTTTGATTTATTTTTATTCGATCGATTTGGTATAAAACGTTATCGTCTGATGTTATATTGTTCTAGTAGTTGGTTAGTATATGTTACGTGGCTTAGTTTGTTAATAAATAATTATAGAAGAACAGTTTTCAATCTCTGTTTGGAATTAAATAACTTGGATTTTTGAATAAATAAATATTTTTTGTACATTTGTGTTAAAATCATCAAGTGGATTCCATACGGTGACAGCTAATATCTGAGTTTTTGTAATTTCTAAATTCATTGGTCTTGGTTCTGACAATTTTTAACTTGTATTGGCAAGAAATTAATATTAATTCAACAAATATAAAAATGTACTTAGAAAACAATTCAATTAAAGAGCAAAAAATTGAATATTGTTTTAAAAATGTATCTTTATTTATGTCGTATTATTGAACTAAAAGAGCGAAAGAGAATTCAAATGTTTAGATTGATGAAACTCAATAAATAAATGCATAGCAAGAAAGTAGAGAAATAGACCAAAATTCACGAAAGGTAATCCACCAAGAAAGGTGAAGTCATCAACCAGTTAAACTTGACGTCGCAGTTTTAAAGATAGCTCTTTATCAAAATGATGATGTGTTGTCTCTCTGCTGATAAGACTCTGATTTAGGTGTAGTTGTATTGACTTACACAGATAAAAACAAGTTTTCCATTTATTTGGGTATTACCCAATTTTCTTAGAGTTTTTTTTTCTTCCTTTCTTATTTTTAAAGATAAACACTATTTTTTTTTAAAAGTAAAAACTGTGATAAATGTTGTAAAATGGTACGCATACAGTTACATGCAAATATCATTACGCTTCATTGTGGATGTATGATATCAACTAAAAAATTTATTTCAAAAGATAATTCGTTTATTTTGTTTTTATGTAGAAAAAATTAATTTTTGTTGAATAATGGTTCTATTATATATATTTAGGGAAGTGCTTACATTGGATTTTGTATATATTAGTCATATAGAATGAAGCTGTTGGATATTGTTTATCATATTGATAAGAAAGTAGAAATGTATATAGTATATGCTATTAATATATATAATAGCTCACATAACTTGGAAAGCAGAAATAGGTACATTTTTCAATACACGACAACGTACACATAAGTTTCAAACTTTATAAGCGAGCTGTATAAAAATTTACATGATAACATGATCTTCAAATTTTAGTAAAGTGATATCTTGTGGAATAGTTTGAATCAAATTTACAAAGCATTTTTCGTACAGTCGATCGTATTTTAAAAAATAAATAAAAATAGAAATTATTTATAAAACGTATGAGAAATATAATGCATATAGATACACAAATATTTATAAATATATTTCTTTCATATATTGGATTGAATTGAATAAAATTTGTCGTTCGATGTGACGCATTTGCTTTGATATTGGAAAGGAATATTTTTGATTGATAAACAGAAATTATATGTAACTTTAAACAGAAATGTGTACCAAATTTGTAAGATAGAAGAAATGGAAAGAAATCTAGTACAAATTATCAGAAAAACATGCTTTCTTAAAAAATATCCACTTTATGTCTTCAAAAAAATCTCAAAATACCAATAATACCTCATTTTTTAAAAAAAATTTTGGGCATGCACACATATTACTTATTATTTATAAATTAAAATTCTCGCTTAAGCTTCATTTAAATTATTTTCCATCACATTCCCTTTAAAGACCTGCAGAGATATTTCTGAGGACTTTTAGTTTCCACAAGTATAGTTTGTCTATATATGATATCTGAGAATACCAAACATACACGATACGGTATCTTTCAGAATAACAGTTAAAAAACGTAGATTTTTGTCAATACTTTATCTTCGATTTTTATTAAACATTTAAAAACTACAAACGTGATGTCAGATAAACAAACACAGCTTCTTTAAAGCATGAAAAATATTAGATTGAACCTTTTATAATTAGAATTGAATGTTAACTTCAACAAACAATGAAAATGCTGTTTTAAAGCATATGAAGTATCCTGCGTAATTTGCGATTATTTCCAAATATTCTGCAATTAATTAAATTTGTCAAAAAGAATCTATTTATGACAGAAATAGTTGTGATGGGTCCTATTCGTGCCTTTCATTAATCCTCTGGGGAAAAACATTTCTTAACTTTTGTATGTTTATAAAATCGCTTCCCGTGGAGAAACAATGATTTATATAAATTTGAGGGCTATTTAAACTTTAGCGAAGTGAGTGTAGGAGTTAGTCATTAAGCTGCTATTAAACTTAGATTAGCAAAATTGCTATATGTAGTCCTTGGAGTTCTTGAAGAGAAACTTTAGTCCAGGATATCCAGTTAAACCGGACGAGAACTGTCTAGTGCAGTTACATCGGATTACAAAAAGATAAGTGACATAATTATTTGTCTTGGTAATTTAAGATAGGGGTTACAAATTGATTGCTCCCTCAATTTATAACATTTATTGTTAGTAAATTGATAGATCAATAAACTTAGTTTACAATACCGAACCCTAAAAATTCTAAATCTTTTCATAAATAAGTAATTTTCCACTTCCGCAGGCGAAATTAAATAGTACTAGTTCTCCGTTATAATACAAAAGAAAAATTTTGGAACACATTTAATGAAAAATAAAATGATTCGAACAGAAATGAGAAGTATTCCATGCTGCCTTCTATAGAATGAAAATCAGAATGTTATATTAATGTTGGAACGTTTTTCCCGATGAAAAAAATATACCGAATTTATTTCCTATTCTTAAATAAAGCTAATTAGATTCTGTATTCCTGATGAAGAATACTTTACCATTAAAGAGAGATTCCCCCACGGAGGGAAAAATGGTTAAAAAAGAATTTCAAAAAAATGAACGAAAAATACCTTTAGCGTGTTCTCTAGATGTTTCCAAAGAGGAACTACAGCCACAAAGTATGGGAATCTGATGTTCACGGCCCTAGTATATTGTATTTAAACATTTAAACCACCTGTTGTTGTTGACAAAAAACAAATATGCCATTTAGTTGTCAACTATCCAGTTGTAATTAAAAAAAAATATTTAAAAAAAAAACATCTATTTTATTCTGATATCAGATTGAATATACTGATAAAATAATATATTTGGATCAATAAGTTTGCATTAAATTTGAACTTTGATGTACGTCCACAATTTTAAAACTAAGCTATTGTTATAAAACTCCGGAACTGACAGCAAACGTAACGTAAATCATATTTTATTTTTACCCAGAAACTTTTAAATAATGACACCAAGTCTTATTTTAGTTTTGTTTACGTTAAAACCTTTTCATACTCATAAAACAATAATGTGTCTTTGAATTAGGTTTATGCACTTTAATATATTTTTATAAGTTTGAATTATAAATAGTCTTAAAAATTTAACGGATAATCTATATATGAAGTTTTACAGTGCATTTTTGTATCAGAATGAATAAGGAATTTTGGAAGCTAATTAATTAATTTATCCAAATTTTAAATTTGAAAATTCAGAAAATGGAAGGTAAGTTATCCTCAGTAATTAATTTTTATCTGAATGGAAATCTTGTGTGTAGTTTATATTTCACTTAATCAAATAATTGGATTTCCAAGCACATAACTAAAGTGATCTCATACCAGAAATGAAAGTAGAAAAAAGGAATCTCTTTTATTCCAATAAGCTTATTCAATTCCTACTATTAGTTCACACACTCTCCCTGTATAAATATATTTATTTATATATCTTGTCCAAATTTTCAATCGTAAATAAAATACTTTTTATTCATCCACTCAAGTTCAAATACATTTTTTAAACTTGTAGTCGATGGCACTTGATGTTCACCAATTTTTCAAATATTAATTCATTAATTAAATTAAATTAATTAATTTTAGTTTTATATGGGAGAAAAATATCAACTTTACTCCGAATGAAGGCAATAGATGGCAACAGTATACATTGATCATCCAACTACCAGGTATGGAAAATTGCAAAGAAATTCGCTTTTTCTATTTTGCCACTTAATATTGTGATTCTGTCATGTGTTTTTACATATTTTTATTAATTGTAATTATTTAATAAAAATAAATTAAAATAAATTTTTCTTTGTTTTTTCTTACTTTGACCTAAGTAGGATTTGACTTAATTTTATGTATATATATTACTTGTTTTTGTTTTATTTTCAATTTTTAGTCCAAAGTAGTGTTTTTTTTTAAATTTTGTAAAATTAGCTAATTGTAAGTATGACTAAAACGATTCACAAGAACTACGTTAGGTACCAATTTGTATGAGCCCTTTATATTTCCAACTATATTAGTAATATAAGCCTACACTGCTTTTGATATCACTTAGTTTCAATTAATTATCCTTTCAGAAATATTTTCTAAATTAATGAAAAATTATTGAGAAATTTCGTATTTAACCAAGTAACATCTTAATTTTCTAAAATGTTTTCAGTCGTCAAGCCATAAATAATTTAACATTTTCAAACCAAATCATAATAAAAGGGATAAATTCTTCTTATCCAAACACAAGAATTCTCCAACTCCTTATCTTTTTTTAAATCAGTAAAATTAATTCAAATATTTTGAAAATGACAAACTTATTTAGCTGTTTTTATGTTGATTCATGTTCTGAAACGTTTTTAAGTAACGTCTGATTTAGGTAATAAAAACTTTTATTGATGTAATAGTGTATTGTTTGATTTGAAACTGATATAAATATTCCTTTTCAAATTTTCTCCATTTCATCTGTTTTAGCATTTTTAAACAACGATTAACGTATGCGTATTACCAACAATGATTAGCACTTGCAGAACAGATTATATTTTCACTTCTGACCTAAGATCAAATTTTTACATCTCTAGGGTCACAACCCATCAGGTTTATATGAATTGAAATGCTCAGCCATATGGGCTATGACAGGTAACTATATAAAAACCCATATAAAATGCATACTATATGAGGGGCGAGCCCTGTCTATGAGGTTGATCTGTATGAGGCCCTGTAGAGCAATCCATTGAATCACATAGAAAATACAATGCTTTGAAAGACTGTTCTAACTTAATATTAAACGAATTTTTTTAATCCTATGGGATGTGGATTGGTATTTTTACCTTTGCAGACCTAGTGCATTCCCCAGTATCATTTTTAGTGCGGTACCATTTCGGCGATACCAATTGCCACAAGTAAGTTTGTCACTCAGTTTCCTCCCCAGAGGGAGGCACCTGAGCTCTGACGATGCTAAATTGTTCTAAGAATTTAATTTTGTCGAGAGCACCCAAGCCAAACAGGCATTCCAGGGAATTTTTCTTTCTGCATGGACAAAAATTATCATACTGCATGGACGCTGTTGATTTTCTGCATCATGAAAATTCACCAACTTGGGCCGGGGTCGAACTCGCAACCTTAGGTGCAGAAAGCTGGCAACAAACCAACTACGGATTCCAACCGAAAATAGATTTGAGTATTTAACAACGAGTACAGAGCTTTGCATCGCCTGCTTTACCTTTAGAGCCCCCTGAGAGTTCTGAGTGATTTCCCTTTTTACAGACGATTTCTATGAAAGGGAACTGGAGGTAGGTTTGGACGGCCTTGTCAAAAGAAAAAGCCCCAGCCCTGATGCCGTACCTCAGACCTTTGACAAAAAGAAACACCTTACTAAGACTTATAAACTAATCCGGAGGGAGGGTTTTCCAAATACCGGGAGAAAAATCAGAGGTGATCCCAATATTAAAGCTCCAAAAGACTTACAATATTGAAATAGTTATCGGCCAATGTCACTGACAAGTACAAAGTATAAATTAACTGAAGGACTTATTTCAAGTCACCTTAAATATGTGCTGGATATATAAAAAAATCTTGTTTGAATGTCAAGCAAGGCTTAGAAAACATAGGAATACCTTAGAGAACATATTGTTTGTATACAACAGGAAATAAAAGATGGATTTCAGCGAAGACAGAGTATTGTCGGGGTTTTTCGGGGACTGTAAGACGGCTTTTTGCATAATTTGGAGGAAGAAACTCAACCAAACTCATTGCAAATTATATAAAAAATAGTATTTATGGTTCGATTAAATCACTTCTGGATCTCAGTGCTTTATATCCTGTTCTTATAACTGTAATCGTTCCAGCTTGTGTATACAGAAGGCTTGGAGAAAGAAATTAAATTAATTCCGTTTTGAATAAGTCTGCAAGAATTTTTAGTTCCCCTTACCTAGAGCAGCCAGTGTGTCCTACTTTGAACTTGCTACTGGTCATGACTATTTACAGAGTTACTGATATAAAATGGGAAATGACAGATTCAGATTCATGCCCATTTTGTAATAACCATGGTGTCCCCATGACTGGAGATCACCTCAATATAAGCCATGCTGTTCTAAACTCTCTTTCCTTGAGAGTAATTGACTTTGCTTTTGTGGACAGTGCCGATTTAAGCTCATTTTGAGCCTTAGATGCAGATCTACGGGTCCCCTTCACACCGGCGGATCGAAATTTTTTACCAGAAAACCTGGTTAAGACCAGCTTATCCGGACCCTTTCCCTTCTTCCGGGTCGCGGGTCCCTAGGTGTCCAATGGATAAACCGGCACTGAAAAGTTGCTCATCGACTTAAGACTGAAATGTTGGTCATAAAAGAGATTAAATCTCCATCCGATTGAAAATCCTAGTTAACTATGCATTCAAATGGATATTCAGAATGAGAAAGATAAATTATTAGAACTATGGTTTTTACTTAAATTGAGCGAAAATATTTTATACTTTAGAAGAAATTCATGAAATTAATGTACACTTTTATAGAGATAATTAGATTTGAAATAGCCTTTTAAATTTTGATTCAAGATTAGAAGAGAGAGATCAATGAAAAATAATTACAGATTAAACATGTTTTGATTTCCTTTTAATCTTAGAATTATGATTTTTAAAACGATAAGGGTTCCTGACTTCAGAAAAGAAAACGAATAAGTTCGTTTAAATTTAGATGCATTCAATATTGATGATAAACGTTCAATGTAACTTTATTACATTTTATTATCAAGTTTTTTCAGGTATTTCAAAATGCTTGCTTTTTAAATTTTTTCAAAATCTTTTTTTACCAGAAGTCTTTTTTTAAAACTCCTTACGTCTTATTTGTCATTTGATAGCGAAGAAGTACTTGTGAACAAATGTCGTCCACGTCATTTATTTATTATCTAAAATTGAGAGGTATTTCATTAATATACTTATTGTCACCATAATGCGACTTTAATAAAAAACAAAATTCTTGAATGTTGAAAATAAACTGAGTTCCTTTTCTTAAAATTTGATGCTAAATATAAATCCAGACGGATGACTTTATCAGATAAATTTTTGCTTGAAAAGGCTTATATTTTATCATATGGCGTCATCAATAAGTTTTTAAATTTCAGCATGTTCTGCAAATATTTGTGTTTTAAAATTTCATCATTTGCATTTATTTATAGCTATATGTCTATCTCATGTTACGTATACTTTTAGAGCTATACTTTCTGAATATATTCTTAAATCAGATTATAAGAGGGATTTTTTATGTTTGAATCAGGATTATAAGTGTGTTAGATATATTTCATCGCTTAAGATAATAAGTGTCTCAACTGAAATTTTATCCAATATTTGAACTATGAAACATAAATAGCTGCATGATATAATTTCTAAAAATATCTTTTACTTAGCATTGGGAAAAATATTTTGATTCGTGGTAAGGAGTTTCTCTTACATTTGAAAGACGCAGCAAATTGTTTTTGCAACCTATATATATAATATGTTTAGATTCTAATAAAACTAAATTCTCTTTTAGAAAGGGTTTTAAATAGAAACTCCCCCAATATATATATTTTATTTGATCTGATTTTAATTTGTCCCACTGTGAAGCAACACGAGGGCGCCTCGGTCAAGTGACGAGGATGATACCTGAGCTGACACCACCCTCTCCTATCTACTACACCCCGCAAATGGGGGAGACTTTGAATCACGACAGATTTAACGTGCATCAGTCGCTCTACATATCGGGTATTTGTATACATATATACACTGGTTTCTAAAAGTTAAGCATAAATCGTAAAATGCGAAACACAAGGAGTAAATATTCGTAAAATTATTCCAAATTTCTTGCGGATATTAATTGGGTGAAGAAGAAACATTGGGTTTATGCAAAACTTTTCAGTCGACTACGGCCTGCGCGAAACACCGGCGCATGTCGGAACGCGGAGAAACCGATTCACGCAGCATAGGCAGTTCATACAAATTTCGTGCAACTGCTGTGCGAAGGGACGTTGTTAACCATCAAACAAGGTGAATGATGGCACAAAGACGGCAATTGGACATGTTTACGAAAGGAAGAATAGTTGGAATGCTGGAATCCTCACGATTACAAACCGAAGTGTCTCGAATTCTGAATGTGGACCAGTCTGTAATCTCAAGACTGTGGCAGAGGTTTCAAAGAATGGGAGATGTTACCTGACAACCAGTATGAAGGCGACCAAGAGTCACAACCCCTCGCCAAGACCGATATCTGGTAATAAGTGCGCGACGTCAGAGGGGCAGTACTGCCAGAGCACTGGGTTCGGCGCTCACAGTCGCCACAGGAATACGAATTTCGAGACAAACTGTTTACAGGAGACTCAATCATGCTAGCCTGTATGCCAGAAGACCAGCAGTTTGCAGTCCCCTCACGTCTGAGCATAAACGCGCTCGTTTGAACTGGAGTTTGAAACATCAACATTGGAGTGTGGGCCAATGTGATGTTCAGTGACGAGTCCCGGTTTAGTCTGAGTAGTGATTCTCGGCGGGTAACGATATAGAGAGAACGTGGAACACGTTTTGAACCAAGAAACACAACGGAAAGACATCATTTTCCATCAAAGGGAAAAATGGTATGGGCAGGCATCATGATGAACGGCCGCACAGACCTCCATTTCTTTGACACGGAGTATGTGACTGCTCAAAGATGCAGAGACGAAGTTCTTGGGCCTTATGTTCACTTGTTTCGAGGTGCTGGTGGTCCTGGCTTTATATTCATGGATGATAATGCGCCATGTCACCAAGCGGTGCTGATTGATGACTTCCATGAAACGGAAAACATCCAGCGCATGTCGTGGCCAGCGAACTCCCCTGATTTAAATCCTATCGAGCATGTATGAGATATGCTCGGGAGACAAATTGCAGCCCTTTCGCACCCACCAAGCTCCGTTACAGAATTGAAGAGAGCTCTCCAAGAAGCTTGGAACCGTTTGAGCCCACAACTCATTCATCATCTCATAGCAAGTATGGTAAATCGCTGCGCAGCGTGCCTGGCTGTCAGAGGTGACCACGCGCCTTATTAAACTGCAGCATCAGTATTTTATTTAATGTTTTCTTTCATTTTTTCTTTAAAGTGTGAATCCTTGCTATGCTCAGTTTTCTTTCAAACTGCTACTTTGGATAATAAAATTATTTATTATCATTCTTTTGAATTGCTTCCTTATTTTATAACCATTTTACACTCGCTTATCACGTTTCCCGCCATTTTGATTTACAGTTCCTTCTTTATTCACATAATTATCAATTATGCTTAACTTTTGGACACCAGTGTACTATACACATATACATGAATTTGTATTTCTTAACAACTTAAAAAATAGTCGTGATTAAATGAAACAAATAAAAAGGTTACATATTTATATTTTTACTTGACTAATATTTCTTCAATTGCGAAGTTCTTCTTTAAACATATCTTGAATGTAGTTAGTTCAATTAGATTGAATATTCTTGATTAAATTACGATTGACTATTTTTGATTTATAAAAATTTTCATTGTAGGTGGCGAACAGGTGGAACAATATTTTTGACATATCAGAAACTATTAATTCATCCGAAAAAAATATTTCTAAAAACTAGAATTTATTCAGAAGGCAACACTTATACAGTAACAGAAGAGTAGGTTTTAGGGCTTTTATATCTCCCACGTTAAGCTACTTGAAAAATATGAATCACATTATAATAAGAGCAAAAGTAATAGTGAAATAATTTCCATTTAGAACATAATACATTTGAGAAAATACTTTTACTACTTTTAAATCTTATTTAATCTCAAGCTGATGTCAATATAAGTATTGTTATACTTTTTCCTTAAAAAATTAAATACACAGAATATGTAAGAACTAATCTTCCAAATTTGGCAGTGAGTTAAGTAATAATTTCATCCAGTAAGGTATGAACGTGAATGTCGTACACAGTACAGTAAGCACCAAATAAAAAAATTTCAATAAATTTATTTATAATTTATTAAAGTCATTATGAAATAATAAGTAATATTTTAGATTGCACAAAAATGACTTAAATATGTCATTTAAATATTGCAGCTGTATCATCACACATACTTTCACATTAACATATAACCCTGTTAATCAAAAAGAAACTGTTATCTTTGTATTAAAATAACTTTATCATGCATGTGCAATGAGAAAATGATTAAAATTTTGTACACAAATAAAATTGATGTACAGTTTTAATATGCATGTTTGATCATTTTTTTTCTATTCTTCTTTACATACTATTTGAAGATTTATTAGTTTATTAATTGATTTTGATTTGAATGAAAAAGGGAGATTCGAATGTTTTTAAATTATATTTAGAGAACATAACAAACATTTCTGGTTTCAATTTATAGTAATGTCTCATCTCTTCATTTTCAATAAAACAAACGAACAAAATTGTAAAAACATTATGAATAAATATATATAGATTAAATCAATAATTATATAATACGTGAAAATAAAGTAAAAGGAATCCTTTTTTTCAAACAATTATTCCTTGAGTGCACAGTTTTTCTTGACCTTTGTGTTTGCTAGTATTTAAAAAAATATTGATAGCTGTATTTCTACATCATTTAAATTTTAACATTTGCTTATTTCATTTTGTAACAGTACTGTAATTCCGTTGTAGAATAGGATAAAAATTTGATGCAAATTTAACCAATTTACTATTATAGTACTTGAAAAATATTGATAATGCTTTTTTTACACCAGCTAAATCTTAATCTTTTCCTAAATTGAGTACCAAGTATAAAGAAAAACACAGAATTTCAAATACAAAAAGGTAAAGCACAAATAACATTAAGCTACCGTAACTCCAAACACAATGAACAAAATTAAGGCATTGCAAAAACAAGTTGAATATGGAAAAGAACGAAGAAGAAAAACTGTAGTTCGGCTAGTACTTCAAGGTCATTTTTCACAAGTCAGTTATTTTTGAGTTACGTCAGAGCTGCTTTTAACAGGTGATATCATTATTGTTCTGAAACAGTTCATTAAGTTCACTCAAGTTATTTATATTGCAACACTAACAAGTTGGGGAAAGCTTACTCACACAGCTCTTAGGCGATTATTTACTAAGTTTACTTCATTCAATGAAAAAAGAACTTTTTTTAAAAAAAAAAATCTTTATTCTAAGATTTCTAAACAGCTTGATAATGAGGTAAATAGAAATATGTTCAAGTTCAACAGCATGGTTACTACATAAAAATATCTAATTGTTTGTGTGTGTATATTTTACCATTAAAGTGTGAAATCCGTTATTTCAAAGAATAACTAGGTATTTCATTAAATAACTAGACAAGTCAGTAACAGTATATAAAATTATTGAATTCTACGATTCAACTAGGTATTCTACAGGATAACGATTACTTGATCGTTAAAGTATGAAATACGGCACTCGAAAGTTCTTTGATACGGTTCTAGCTGTTTTAGGAAGGTTTTTCCGATTAGAAACTAGGTGGCCGAATAAAACAATTATACTCTAATTATAATTTCAGTATATGTCGGCGAGAATTAATTTTCATTGAAGAAGTTCCAAATATTAAAACGAAGCTTCGATCTGTTGCAATAGCTCAAAGTTGCGGTACTGGAAAAGAATTTAAAAAGTGCTCGTGTAAAAAAATGTGTAATGGTAAAAAGTGGGCTTGTTTCAAAAATAATAAAATAACAGATAAAGTCTGATATTTTTCTATTACACTGCTGGCCACCATAAATGCAACACCCTGAAGGAAGTACGCAAATAACATGAAATTTACAACATCCATTAGTGGAGGTGAGATATGCAAATGATTAGAATTTCAGCACAAACACACATCACGCACGCCTGTGGCGGCACCTCAAAGCGCTATTTAAGGCTTGGAGATTTCGACGATTTCAAGTTTGGCAATTGTGTTTTCCTTGTGGTTTTTTTCAAAAAACGATCAGTTATGTCTCGTAAAACACAGCGATCAGCTTTTGATCAATTATCCGAGTTCGACAGAGGAAGGATAGTAGCCTACCGAGACTGTGGACCATCTTTCAGGAAAATCGGTAGTCGTGTTGGACGAAACAAAACAACTGTAATGCGGATATGTGTCCGTTGGATGCAGGAGGGTACGACGGACCGACGTGGTATATCGCATCCACCTTAGTGCACCACTTCATGTGAGGACAGGCAAATTGTGCGCATGGCAGTGACGGATCTCTCAGTCACATCATGAACCATAGCACTGCACATTGAGTCTGTAACGCATCATTCAGTGCCTGCACGTACCATTCGACACCGTTTACAGCAGAGTGGTCTGTCCACAAGACATCCATTGCTTGGTCTACCATTGACGCAGAACCACAGACGTCTCCACCGCCAATGGTGCGATGAAAGAAGGATGTGGGTGGCAGAATGGAATGAAGTTGTCTTTACTGATGAGTCACGCATCTAACTGCAACACCACGATGGTCAGATTCGAATCTGGAGACACCGTGGAGAAAGGATGCTGAACACCTGCGTTATACACCGCCACACTGGTCCTGCACCGGGTATTATGGTATGGGGCGGTATTGGATATCTCTCTCGCACTCCTCTAGTACACATTGCCGGTACTTTAAACAGCCAGCGTTACATCTCCGAGGTGTTGGAGCCAGTTTTCCTTCCTTACCTTCAGGGCTTGGCCACAGCCATATTTCAACAGGATAATGCGCGACCAGACGTGGCACGCATTGTCCAAAGGTTCTTCGTCAATCATCAGATTGAATTGCTTCCCTGGCCGGCTCGCTCTCCGAATCTTTCACCGATAGGAAACATGTGGTCCATGGTTGCTCAACGATTGGCCCAAATGACACCCCCAGCTGCTAGACTAGATCAACTTTGGAAACGTGTGGAAGCTCCTTGTCTGCTGTCTCCCAAGAACACATCAAAACTCTCTTTGAATGAATGCCGAGGCGTGTGGCAGCGGTGATCTCCAACAATGGCGGCTACTCTGGCTACTGATTTTGACAGGAACCACACTTCACAGAAGTCTATCAATTTAATCATTTGATACTTGGTCAACATGTTATCTACATAATAAATTTTCTTGTGCTACCTTTTGTCTTTTTTGGTGTTGCATTTACAGTGGCCACACAGCAGTGTATATTCCTCAACTGATTTGTCTAGTTATTTCATGTAATACCCAGTTATTCTATGAAATAACTGAATTATACCTTTTAAAGGTAACATATATATATAATAGGATATGGTCGAGTGGGGGGATTTTATGTATTTATTTGCACATGTTGAGGTGATCTAATACCAGTTGTTGAAGGAAGGATACATGATTGGTTTCATTACATTTTTATTTCTTCTTAAGACATGGATACGATGAGCAACAAACACATAGTTACGGTGATTAAAACAGTCACATAGTAGTACAAAAAGCTGTAGCAAACGTTCGCAAGACGAAGACAAACAAAAAAGACTTGCAAACTATATTATGAACCAAGAAGACAAAAAGCTCCGGCTTTTTATATGAGGCAGCAATTCCCGTATGATTTCTTACGGAAGTTATGTGATTGGCCGAAAGCTATTGCTCGATAGTTTCTGATGCAATCACTTTTAAAAAACGCCATCTGCTAACTTTCAAGATACGATTACGATTAAATCCTGGTTATGCGGGTAAGCTAGTTAAATATTTTAGCGCCAGTCATGAAGGCGAGGACCACTAAAAATTAAAAAGCTATTCAAGATTAAATTAAAGGGAATTATTACTTATATATGCTGAATATTTCTTTAATAACAATATATTATTATAGTTAATGAAATTAAAAGAATCTCTGGAAGTAAAAAATCCCGGAGAAAAAAATAGGCATACATACAAATTAAGGAATAAAATGTGAATAATTTGGAAAAAGACTTTAATGTAAACTAAATTAAATATTTCATGTTTAGGTTAAACAAAAGGTGAAATAAGTATCAGGTAATATTTTTAAAGTATAATGATTATTTTCATGATATTCATACTGATGCAGCGCTACAATTACTTCATTAATTTAACATATTATGACTTACGCAGATTCGATTAATTTAACTTATGTCTGCATCATATTAGTGGTTAGTACTTTAAAACTCAATTAATAAAACAATGAAATTAAATTCGTTTATTATGTTTAAAACATTACTAAGTTAAAATAATTACACTATTCAATTTTTAGAATAAGAATACAGCAACATTCCACTTATCTGAAACGGAGGCATGGAGCTGGGTGGTACTTGGACGGCCTAAATTCAACTCTCTTAATCTGAAATCATGGTAATCGGTCTTCTGCTAATCTGTAAAATCTCTCTCTAAATCTCTGTAAATCTGTGTAAAATCTGCGTAATATCTGCGTAATATCTGCCGAGAAATGTCCGGTTCCTCTTTTAAGTGGAGGCAAATTACCCCTTTTTCATCCGCACGCACTTTGTCCTGCCTAACCATTGGTCAGGAACCAAGCGCAGAGTCACAAATTTCGCGACGACTCTTCCAAATTATGAGTTCATTCAACTTTGCTGACCAGCCGTTGTGACCCCCTCAACTAAGGAATGCGACAACATCCTGTCAACAAGAAACAAGGGGAATACACACAGATTGCATGTGTCTTAGGGACCATCTTAAAACCCGATCAGCATCTAAGCCTTCCAGCCTCCAAGCCACCCATCAATACTTAACGTACTATTAAAGATATTTAAAAAGTCTTAGTTCATAAATTTAATATAGTAAGCAAAATATCATTTCTTGTAAAATTGAATATTATACAATTCTTTTAATGAATAAGTATTACAAAAATAATATAATTTTGCTAACATTTTTGATAAACATTTTATCTTTTTTTACAGTTAAAAATGTTGCTATTAAAAACATATAAAATATAACAAAAAATTGGTAAGTTTATTTTTATTTACAAAAACAATTTATTCTCTAGCACTATACATTGTATAAATGTTTTCGATGTAGGGAGTATATATATAGGTGAACATCATCAGCATACAGTGTTACAGAAGATTAGAAAACTATAAAAAAATATTTTACAGGTAAAATGTTTGAAAAGGTACAGATTAAATATTTCTAGTAGTGATAGCAGTAATAAAACAAATTTTATAAGACATTTAAACTTTATTACAAAATCTTAACTACCTTCGGAGAAGCTTTGAAAATTATCTATACAATATTCTGAAATATCTTATAAAATTAAATTATAGAATTGAAATAGAAAACTCAATCTCATATAATTTGAAACATTGATTGCGCAGGAGTGTCTGCGTTCAACAAATTTGTGTACACGCCTTTTGCTTCAATCCTTGTAAAGGTTTGAAGGGCGTTTCCCTATTCGACTAATCTCTCTTAAGGTTGGTTAATATCTTGGATGGATGTTACAGGTTCTGCCACACTACACACACATACACCCATATATACACATACTAGTGCCAAAAAATTAAAATTACAACATAAAAAATAAGATACTTAGAAAAGAAATTGGTGTAATGCATGGGAGTTTGGCATAGTAATAGGTTATGCTGTAAGACAAGAAATGGTATCGAAAAAAAATTGAGCATGAGTTTAATGTTGGTTGGCATGTTAATGAGAGCGACATTGGTCAAAATAGGGGACATCATAATTCTGTATTGTTCGTCTAATAAGAGTGTGGGCCCTTTGTACAGCTATACAAGCGCGACAACATGCTGTAATACTGTTAATGAGGCCATTGATCTACGAATGCGGTAGTTATTCCCATTACTTCAAAAGAGCTGATTTTAACATCTGAAGGGGCCTTGAAGGGGATTGTTGACATGAAATAGTTCTTTCTAGAGTATTTCACAAGTGCTCTGTAGGCTTGAGTTCTGGAGACTTCACTGGTAACATCTTACATTGAACATCTTCTTTTTCCAGATGATCGTTGACAATTGGAGCTCTGTGTAGTTGGGAGGAGGTTGTCTTGTCCATAAAATACTAATGATTCTCCCTCAGCTTCTCTATAAAATTAATCGTAGGGCTTGAGAATCTTCCCCTTATAGCGTTCTACTGTTACTGTACCAGCAAAGAAGGTATGTAGTGATGTACGTATGTACACGTACACGTATGTACGTTCGTATACCCAATTCAAGGATGTCATTGTGACCAAAACGATAGATTTTTCTAATATTTTCGGGAAGATAGCATTTCCCAAATTCTCTTCAGATTAAAACTCGCCGAGAATTGCTTTGTCTTCTGAATCACAATTTGTCACTAAACGGGACACGAGGCCAATCTTGCTTTATCCAAGAGCGGTGTTCACAGCTTCGAGATAAACAGGCTCTCTTGTGAAACCAGGAAAGTAGAACATGAACCACTGATTTTCGAGCGTAAAGGCTCGTCTCAGCTTTCTGTCTATATACAGTTTGTCTCGATACCAATGTTCCAGATGTAGCAGCGAGGTCTCGAGACAGTTGCCTAGCAGTAATATTCCCATGGTGTCATCCATTTGAATCTATACAGTGAACCTCCACAAGTGTCGTAACTCTTGTGCGATCTTGCCCAGTTCTCGTAGTGATCGTACCTGATGTCTGAATTTATTGCCATAATCTAGAAACTACCATACGGGACATTTCTAGCCTATGAGGAAAAAAAATTACCCGATATTAACATGGGAAACACACACAACGCCCATATATATATAGAAACCTTTATTTTAGATCCTATAATGACCTAGGAATAACGACTTGGAAACCATTTATCTGCCATTATAATGCAGAAGGCACTCTATCGGATAAAAATCCGGAGATATAGTCGGATAATTCTTCTGATATTAATCAACAAGCTTTACTCAGTAATGTTGGGTTTTGTAATCTATTGTAAGGAATTAATCACACCAGTACCATCAGCATATGATGTGACATATAAAAGAAGGAACACTACCTGATATTTCACAACAGTCAGAGCTCTTGAGCACATACATGAAATTTGGATCATCCAGAGAGATTCAATTCCAAATTATATCTTTTTCCTATACCATTGCATTTTTCAACAGTGTCATATTAAAGGTATATGGTGCCTGTTCTTTTTAGATCAATGCACAGCCCAAATCCGTTTCCAATGTAAACTGAATCTCGTCTTCGAAGAATGCAAAAGCAGATTGTCATCTGAACAATGCTCTTTTGCCCGATGTGAATGCAGATGCAAGTCTGATGTATACTTATCCAACGTAAGCGATTAAGAGTTATACACACATAAAGGGTCATCTTGAAGAGAGGTATTTTGCATCTTTCTTGTCATACCCGTTGCCACTCAACGATCTGGAATGAGTTGTAATGCATTCGAGTTCCTCCTCCTTCAGGCCGAAAGAGCATCTTGCGTAAAGGTTGTAACCATGGACAGAATGGAGCTGGTCTTCTTGATACTGAATTTTCGTGTAGCTCATTCAAGAGTCTTAGGAGTAAAACTGAAATAATTTAACATCTAATTTATTGTTTTAATGACTCTTTTATATAGAAAATTACTGTAAATGTGCTTGCAATAAAAATTCACTGAATTCAACAAAACATCAAATATCAGTTCTGCCTTATCTGTGTGAACAGGTTATTCATAACTTTGGAAATTAATAATTACAAACACAGTCTTAATTTACACAGTGTTAGAAAAAAATTCTTCTTTTAATGCTTTTGGTTAAAAAAGCAAATCTTTAACAGGAAAGTACACTTTTAATCGCAAAAGTTATTGTTTATGTTAAGTTTTATTACACTAAATCATTTTCTTTTAAAAAGACATTGCAGTGAAACATAAAAGAACGTTTTCTTTACCTGTTTTGTTTTTTGTATGAAATATATATTTTTGTGAGTTAATCAATTCAAAAAAATAATAATTAATTGGGTAATACGGGAAAATAACAATGCATTAAAATGACCTTTTCAGAAAATTTCATTCTTCTCGTGACAAATTAATAATATTCTTTGTGCTTCAAGTCAGTTACTAATGTTTTGCTTTATATAATATTTCAAGCCTACTTATAATTTTAAAAAAGTTGCATATTGTAACGTTAATAAAAATTCTGCCAATGCGGAACTTAATCTCTTTTATACTATCTTCTAATACATAGTAATTTATAAATATAAGCTTAATTTCTTAAATTCTGTTGGGAAAAAAACAACTTATATCACGTTGATATTTGGGATTTGAAATTTTACATCACATTTTGATATTTAGCTTACATAACTCAGTTTTATTTTACGACTACTCGTCACTTCAACTGTCAAACTAACAAAAAATAAAAGACAAATGAAAATAAACTTTATCTATAGTAAACATTTTTTATATTAGCACAAAAAAGAATATAAAAAAACTTACAAAAATATTTCTCATACATTTTTAACTTTTTAGAGTAAAATAGTGTTAAATTGGAAGACATAAGGATTTTAGTTGTCATTAAAAGTGAATAATTAATTAATAGAGTGTTTCAAAGCCATAAAAATAATTACAAAATATATGAGAATAAACAACCACATCATGTAATATGAATGTGCATATGTTTATAGTATTATAAGCAAAATTTGAATGAAAGATTCCCCATGGAATATTCAGCAAGAAAAATTACTACACTTAAAAGAATTATAAAGTACAATTGACTCTTTAAAGTTGAATTCATAACATTAACTAAAATCATTGCAACGATTTTAATATAAATATCTAAAAAATCTATGAATCACTTTTATTAGGGGATATAGCAAGTCTAACTAAAAGTATTTTGAGAATCAAGTCTTGTAAAATCAAAATTTTAAAAGTACTTTTTGAATTAAAATGAAAAGGGAACATTTACATTAATAGTATAAAATCTATTTATTCAAGCAAATGGAGCAGAATAAAACTATTTCCACTCAATAAATACAAATTTACTTCTATTGACATTATCGACCAGGTGATCAAATGTTCGAAAAGTGTTCGAGGTCTGTTTATACTGTTTTCACGTTTCTATTTATTGCTCAAGATAATGGATCTTGTTTCTTTCATTTTAATAGTAAAACGATTCCCAAATATGGGCAAGTTCTTTTAAATGTAACCTGGGTATATAAAATAAAGTATTCTTGAAAGAATTATCATTCATACTCATATCATTCATATACGTCTATAATAAACATAAAGAGCTAAGAGAAAAATAAATGTATTGAAATTTTATTTTTTGATATTTTTTTCAAGTGAAGAAACGAAAACGCTCAGATACTATTCAAAAAGTAAAAATATTTAGTTTATCCAATTTTCTTGAATATACTTATAAACAAAAATAAATAAATAAATAAAATCTTTCTTTAAAAAATAAAAGCACTCGTGCAGTTCAAATAAATTTATTTTACTTAAAGTTTCCGATTACCCTAAAATCGTGAATTTTGCCAAAAATTGACAATTTTTTTTATGATTTTATTTTATAGGTCATCTTATCAGCTTTTTAAAAATGCCAAATTTATTATTTTCCATTTACTAGAATAAAAACTACAAGTGTTTTAATAAAAGCAGATGCCACCACTTTAAGCAAGATGTCATACTTTTAAATGCGTTTTGCTCGAAATGTGTTTTTTTTTTGAAAATGCTCACACTCGGCAAGGATTCTCAAAGTTTTGAAAATACTTAACTGAAATTTTTGTATATTCTGTATAATAGAAATGTTTTAACCTTCAGATTTGTTAATCACTGTTTTATTACAAGTTTACAGTTCCTTATGTGAATATAATCACTGTTATTTTAAGCAATTTCATATAATAACTAAGATAAAGTGCTCTAGTTTTTGTAAAAATTAAACTATCTCTTATCCTTAAAGGTCATATAAAAATTAATAGCAAAGCAACACATCAAAATTGAAAGATTGAAAATTTGTTCATAAACTTTTTGTAGAGAATTATTTGTAATTTTTTGTAAATTTTTACCAATTTTATTAATAATAATTTCTTTTTCTCTTCTTATTTTAGCATTTTTTTCTCAAAATGTACTAAATAAATCTAAAAACCTCAAGAAAATCCACATATCTCCATTTTTAAAAAAAAGTTGTCGCATGTATTTGGATTCCTTAATAAAGAAATTGTAACTAAACATTCAGCCACAATTCAATTGTGACGGATCTATACGCGACCTTCAACTAACAACTCCTTTTGGGTATTCTTTTGGGCCGGCAATTTTAACCAATCTTCTCCTAAAAGAAGAAAACGTGATATGCAAATTAAGTTTAATATATATATTCCTTCTTCACGAGTTTGAGAGTTAGTGAATTGTGAGTAGATTAGAAGTGAAGTGAATTAGGAATAGTTAGTAAGTTGGGAGTGATGAGAATTGGTAAACAAAGAGTAAGAAAGTGATTAGTTTAGCTAACCAAGAAATGTTAGTGTCTAATTGCAATTGATTGGAAGACTGCCTAAAGTCAGGTACTGTCAACTTTATATTAAGTTAATGTTTAGAGTGTTAAAGTAGTAGTGAGGACATCAAAAATTTAAGCTCTGTGTAAAGTAATATTAAAGGAGAGAGAAGAGCTGCATTATTTAACATATTCTCCCCAAACGCGAATCTCGTCTCTCTCTCTCGCTCTATTACTGAATTGAATTATCTTATTCATAGTATTATTTGTGTTTAAGTTGTTTATAGTGATAAATAAAATAATTGGAATTCACCATGTCGTATGATCCTTTAGTTCCCTTCACACCTTTAGCTGGGTCACAGGGTAGAAGGGATTTAAACTCTTTTCACAATTGCTTTCAATACTTTGTTCAAAGTCACCTAAATTGGAAGGAAAAGTGTTTTTGATGTACTTTATTTAATACCAGCTTGTTATTAAGCTTAAAAAATAATCAAACGTTTCGTATTTTAATATATATCTTCGATAAACTTATTACATTCAAAGCATAAATAAAATATTATAAAGATGAATCATACTTAACGCGACACCAGTTTATTTATTTAACATGTAAGCAAAATAATTTTTAATTGCTTGCAAGTGCTATAGACTCATAAATTTAAATATGAAAATCTTATTTTATCTTGGAAAAGAAAGTCGCCTAAAATTCTGGGTATTTGAAACAAGAATAAATAAAATATTTCGTACATATTAAAGTTTACAAAATAACCTAAAAGGTATTTTAGTTTCTACTTAAGTGAGATTCGAGACAAATGATGTTGGCTTAAATCCATTCAAGCGGCTAATTCTTGAATTAAGCTAAATTACCCAAGCGATTAGCTTTATTTATTTTTTTTTTTACAAAAAAGGCTCAAATTATGGATTTATTTTTCAAAATCCCTTTTAACCTTGTTTTTTTTTTATTTATGAAAAATATAAGGTGTCCAGTCACAATGTAAACGAAACAGCTAAACAACCAATTGCAAAGCTTATTACGAATGACTTTTATTTACTTTTTAATGTTAAAAATACTCATCAATGGAGAAAGAAAAAGAAGGAATCAATGTTCATTAATGTCATTTATATATCGTTGTAACAAACTGAGTAGTATCAAATTGATACTACTGAATATCTAAAAAAAGAAAATGATAGACAATCAGGAAGTATAGGAAAATATAAGACTCGTTGCAAATAGAAATAGTTCATTTTTAGATAATGTTCGATAATATTAATATTCCATGCATATTTTATGACAGCTTAAGAAATACAGTAAAAATGTGAACAAAACATCGAACAACTTATAAGCATTTATGAGTTACTGAATCAGAATTACCGTATTTATGCATAGATATAATTTTAATTTAAATAAAGCATGTGTAAAATTTAATTTCTTCGCGTATTCAATATGTTTGATCCGTGACGTCATATGAAAGAAAGTCACGTGATTTTCATTCCACTTATTTAAAACAAACATCAATCTCGCATTTGTTTGTGTAAATTCCATAAACGATCTCAAATAATTAAGCAATGATATGTTAGCATTAAGAGATTATTCCGAATTTTTTCAGAACAGGAAAAACCATTTTGTTAATTTTTAATATAATGTAGTTATTTTTTAAATCCTGTGTAATGTATAAAGGGTATTTTTTACGCATGGGTGTATACATATTGTTATCAAATAAGAATAAAAAGTAGTTTCTGTAAAAAAGGACAAAATTGACTGCTATGACACAGAGAAATCGGTTAAAGTGTAGATTAGGGGGGGGGGGCTTGGCAATGTAAATTTCTTTTGTCAAGCAACTTCATTTAAAGATAGGTGCTTTTGGCGACAGGATTCAATAGCCAAGCTATCCATGACACCTAGATAAAAATCGCCAAATCTAAAAAAAAATCGCCAAATCCAAAGGGCCCTCCTAATCTACACTTTTGACGAGAAATCTATTGATTAGAAACAAGTGATTGAAAACATATGATCCTGACGTTTCACGATTTTAGCGCCTGAGTATAAGTAAGGTTCTTGTAAGTACACAATAAAGAGTTTTTTTAAAGTATCCACAACATGCAGAGTTTGGCTGCTTTGGTTTCACGAAGCGAAATCGCACATCATTTCTCAGTGTAAATTTGGCCGTTGTCATGGAAGCAAAAATTTGGGTGCAAAATTAGTAAAGAAATAGTATAGTGAGTTACTGTTTAAAGTGGGTTGAAGTAGAGTTAGATATAATAATCTTATTGGAGAATCGTTGCTAGTTGGACAATAATGGCCGAGTCTATTTTCATTAATTTCAGTTTGTTCTTTTGACGAACAATTAATTTAGTCCTTTATAATTTGATCGCGATGAAATTTAATTAATAAATTTATTTTTACAGTGTATTTGTGTTGATGATTATGGATTCTACACCTACTTTCGTGTCGGATATGGACTGATACTTTTCAAGTACAGAGTTCCTACTCATACTTTGAAAGTTTCATCACAAATATTGAAAATGAATACACATAACAAATCGCTGCTGAATTTAAATATTTTAATAATTAATCTAAGTATTTTAATAATTAATTTAAATATTTTAATAATTAATTTAAATAGTTTAATAATTAATTTAAATAGTTTAATAATTAATTTAAATAGTTTAATAATTAATTTAAATAGTTTTAAAATTAATTAAGAAAATTTATTATTAATTTCATAATGCTGAGTTGTAAATAATTTTGGGTTAAAAATTTTCCCTCCTTACACAATATCTTTTTCTTTAATCAATATTTCTACCCGTCCGTCTTAAAAACTAATTAATACTTCTCGTGAAAGTAATGATAACTAACAATTCCATCAAAGGCTTCAAGAACCTCAGATTATTAAATGAAATCGTTTGTCTTTTAATCGTGTAAGGGGAAAATTAGGAAATTTATAAGATCCAGTAATCAAATAAATGAGTTTTACGTAAGATTTAATCTTAAGAAAAGATCAAATAAAATCTGGAACTCCTCTGGTGTAAAATGATCTTATTTTTATCAACCATAATGTTACTTTTAATGTATTACAAACGATATTTTGCATCAATAGCTTAGCTTAAAATTAAAAATGTAAGTACAAAATATTTTTCCAGAGTATTCTTAAATGATGATTTATATTGTATATGTTTATATATAAGCTGACAATTTTAAAATTCATTAATTACTTGTAATAAAGTAATGCCCTGACAATAAATTCAACTGTTGATTAGTTTCATTTGGAGAATTCAAATACAAGCAACGATAGAACAAAAGATTTTTAATCTCTTTAAATGTTTTTAAATTATTGTTCTATCATCTGTGTTCAGTTTTATTAACTTATATAAGAACAATTTTTTCTGACATAAGGGGAGAATTCTTTCGGTATTTTGATTTAAAGAACAAATATGAGCTGTCAATCACGGCATCCGACTTTTTCCCCTGACAATAATGAATAAGATGCCCCGTGACAGCTTTTAAATCGGAACCTGTATACAAATGAGAAAAGTTTATAAACACTTTGGAATCTCCTCTTTCTCCTTTGTGAAATCGTTCTCTCTCCCCCCCCCCATAAAAATAACTTTGATTGACATTTATATTTTTTACCATGTTTTTAGAACATTGGTAAAAGCAAGCGGCTTCTACATTCTCCTTTTCTATTGAATATATATATCATTGAGATGTTAATTTAAAAAAAAAACAAAGACAGACTCATTTTTTTATGTTTTTGAAAGTTGTGTTTTTCCTTAACCGTTTTATATTCTGAATAAAAAACTGATTTCCAAAATGTAAAAAAATTCGCAGTAGGTACTCAACTTTTCAATTATTATTGTTTTATATGATTTTATGTATTATATAATCAATAAAATATTTTTGTGAATTTGAAAACAAAAAGGAAACTTTTATCTTTTCTATTAATTACAAAAATGAATGAAACTTTTCTATAATCCACGTATTCCAAGTAAATAAATAAATAATCAAAATGTTTTTCTAATGAAAAAAAAAAAGTTGTTATGTGTAACCTCTCATGCAAACTCGCAACGAGAGATGGTGCCACGTTTTAATTCCTGTTATTTCCTCCAAGTCTTATGTAACATATTTAACTCTCTGTTACTCACTCTATACCTCTATACCATTTAATTTGCAGCACAACTTTAAATAATACGTTGATTTCCTATTTTGATCACGAAGAAAATTTATTTTCAAATTTCACTGAGTTATTTTGGAAGATTCGCCACATTTGAGCAATAAAAGAGCAATTTATTACTGACGATATTTAATTTCTGTAGAATGCTTCCACCAAATAATTTTTATACTTTGGAAATTTCCCAGCCATTTTTAATTTTTAAAGACTTCATATATTAGAAAACATCAATTGTGAGTTTTCTTAAGGATTTTAATGGAAACTTTTCTGTAATGTAAATAAATCTCATTAATTCAACAACGTAAATTATTACAATACATTTTACATAGGGATAAATAATTAAATAATAAAAAGACTAATTAAACAATTAGTTACGGTTTTCACTAAGAATTTAGAGCAAAATAAATTCGAACATATTAGAATTCGAGAACAAAGATTAAATTTGTAATGAAAATTTGGAATTATAAATCAAACAAAAAAATAGGAAAGAATTCCCCCCACCCCCCCATTTTTTGAAGTCTTAAGTAAAAGATAAAAAAGATCATATCTTAGTACTAGATAACAGAGTATTTAATTCTATTATTTAAATATATACAAATTTCTTTAATTTATTCTGTCAATTCTGCTAAAATATTGGAGCATATATATTTTTTTCAATAATTTGAAAGACGGATTTTTTATATCAGCCATTGTACGAAATAATATTTTGTCATGAAGCATTTTATTTTGTATTTTATTGCTCTTCAATATTTATTCCCTTTGTTTAAACTTTACTCTCGAATTTCTTCTTCTTTCGGATTTCTTATTTAGATCGAGCTACAATTGCTCCGAAAGGGTAAAAAAATATTTTTAAACATAGGTTTAAATGTTAATAAATATTTTGATAGCATTTTCTGAAAGTCACACACACAAAGTTAAAATTTTCTTTAAATAAAAAAATAATAAAAGATAAAAAATAAAACCCTTCCGTAAGGAAAAGTTGTTTTTTTTCTTATTATCAAAAATAAAGAAAATAAAGATTATATCTACCGAGTAATTATAACCGTTAAATTGTCACATTTCAATCATGAATGTTATTAATTCTATATAATTATTATATTCTAAATATTAATAATAATAACTCTCTCATCTTGTATCTGTTATATTTAACACAATTATTGGTTTTCATCAGTATGCAGATAAGTTTTATCCGTTTTCTTTAAATTTCCAATAAATTTATAGAAATTTGTTTCTTTTGATTTTTATTACTATTTTGCGCACGACATATTACAACGTATAAAAATCTTTATCAGTTTTTTTCTGAAATATTTGACAGATTTAATACATACGATGGTTAAATTTGTTTTTCGAAATCCTTTAAAAACTGTTTCATTGGATAACAAATATATGTTTTAGCTCAATGCAACGTTTTTGGAAAATTAAATTCTATTCTACAGTTTTTTCAGGTGTTTTCTCGAAAAAATGAATTTAAAAATTTTTTGAGTTAAAGATGGGTGAAATTTTTTTCGAAGCTTGTTGAGCAAAAAAATTCTATAATATTCATTCGAAATTCTAATGACATACTGATTACTATTGCATAAAAGAACACTGGAGTTTGGAGCTTAATTGTTTATCATAAAACAAAACATTATGTGGACTATTGTTTTGTTTGAGTTATAAGAAAATTAAAGTTTTTAAATTCTAAAACCTTTTTCATCCGCTGAGATTTTTCTTAAGAATATATACACTGCTTACCACCGTAAATGCAACACCCTGAAGGAAGCACGCAAATAACATGAAATTTACAGCATGCATTATCGGAGGTGAGATAGGAAAATGATTAGAATTTCAGCACACACACACATCACGCATGCCTGTGGCGCCACCTCAAAGTGCTATTTAAGGCTTGGAGATTTCGACGATTTCAAGTTCGGCAATTCTGTTTTTCTTGTGGTTTTTTTTAAAAACGATCAGTTATGTCTCGTAGAAACCAGCGATCAGCTTTTGATCAAGTATCCAAATTCGACAGAGGAAGGATAGTGGCCTACCGAGATTGTGGATTATCTTTCAGGGAAATCGGTAATTGTGTTGGGCGAAACCAAACAACTGTGATGTGGATGAAGGAGGGTACGACGGACCGACGTGGTCTATCGCATCCACCCCAGTGCACCACTTCATGTGAGGACAGGCAAATTGTGCGCATGGCAGTGACGGATCGCTCAGTCACATCATGAACCATAGCACTGCACATTGAGTCTGTAACGCATCATTCAGTGTCTGCATGTAATTCAACGCCGTTTACAGCAGAGTGGTCTGTCCGCAAGACGTCCATTGCTTGGTCTACCCTTGACGCAGAACCACAGACGTCTCCGTCGCCAATGGTGCAATGAAAGAAGGACGTGGGTGGCAGAATGGAATGAAGTTGTCTTTACTGACGAGTCACGCATCTGTCTGCAACACCACGATGGTCGGATTCGAGTCTGGAGACACCGTGGAGAGAGGATGCTGAACACCTGCTTTATGCACCGCCACACTAGTCCTGCGACGGGTATTATAGAATGGGGCGGTATTGAATATCACTCTCGCACTCCTCTAGTACGCATTGCTGGTACTTTAAACAACCAGCGCTACATCTCCGAGGTGTTGGAGCCAGTTTTCCTTCCTTACCTTCAGGGCTTGGCCACAGCCATATTTCAACAGGATAATGCGCAACCACACATGGCAAGCATTGTCCAAAGGTTCTTCGTCAATCACCAGATTGAATTGTTTCCCTGGCCGGTTCGCTCTCCAGATCTTTCGCCGATAGGAAACGTGTGGTCCATGGTTGCTCAGCGATTGACCCAGATTACACTCCCAGCTGCGACACCAGATCAACTTTGGCAAAGTGTGGAAGCTGCTTGGTCTGCTGTACCGCAAGAACACATCCAAAGTCTCTTTGAATCAATGCCGAGGCGTGTGGCAGTGGTGATCTCCAACAATGGTGACTACTCTGGCCACTTATTCTGGCAGGAACCACACTTCACAGAAGTCTATGAATTTAATCATTTGATACTAAGTCAACATGTTATCTATAAAATAAATGTTGTTGTGCTATCTCTTGTCTTTCTTGGTGTTGCATTTACGGTGGCCACAGCAGTGTATATATATGTGCAGCCTCTGACCATAAAGTTCGGTGAATTAAGTCAAAATGGTCAATCTGGCAACAATGGCGAAACAAAACGCTGGACATGCGTAGCAGCACACACTGAACATCTGCCCCTATCGTTGTTTAGTTGAGCGCCATTTGTGTTCCGTGTAAGACTTGTTTTACATAGTGCTTATTTAGTGCGTTATTTCTTAATAGAGAACAAGAAAGTGGAAGAGCAAAAGATCCATTTAAAGATTGTTTTAAGCTTGGAAAGACACTGAAAGAAACTTAAGCGATGCTGGTACGTGTTTTTGAAGATCAAGCACTGTCCATGAAGTTTATGTAAGAGTGGTTCGTTCATTTTCGAGTGGAAAAGTATTTCGGATAACCCCCGTAGCGGAAGACCGGCGACCTCAGTCAGGTACGAAAACATTTAGAAAGTGAGTAAATTAATCATGAAAGGTCGTCGATTAACTGATGGTAGCTGATAAACTGCAGATTAACCGTGATTTCATGGTATGTCGTATGCCCTGAATTGGCAATCATGAACTTCCATTCATACACTGCTGTTTGTAAAAAATGCAACACCATGAAGGGATCATCAGAATTAAAGGATCTTTGCAGCAAATATCATTTGTAAGATGTTAAGTAAAATAGTAAGGTTTCAGAGACACCGCGCATGCGTGGTGTGCGCAGCGCTCTGAACTGATGCTGAAAGCAAGTAAATAGGGGGCTGCAGCGGGACGTTGAAAATAGTTAATGATAATTTGTTTGTGGCGAATGTTTAGTGAGACCAAAGTATGCCTCTACGACGAAATAAGGAGAAATTCCAACAAATTACGGAGTTTGAACGGGGTAAGATTATCGGCCTTCGAGAAGGGGGATTTTCCTATCGAGCAATAGGAGCTCGTGTGCAGCGGAACAGTTTCACAGTGATGCGAATTTGGAAGCAGTGAACCAACAAGCACTGAACAACTCGAAAAACTGGCAGTGGACGACGGAAGGTGACGTCAGGGCGTGACGATCGACACCAGCTCCGCATGGCGATGAATGACCGTACATCTTCCTCCAGGCAGTTGGCAGCCCTTTGGTCTACTGCTACAAGAGTACTAATGTCGGCTTCGTCGACGTCTGCTACACCGTGGATTTCGTACAAGGGTGCCTTTATACAGGATCCCCCTCACGGCAAACCATCGATTTCTGCAATGCACTGCATGAGCACAGAGCCTGGTGATCTTATTGACACCAAGTTGTCTTTTCAGAAGAAACACGATTCAATTTGTGGGACCATGATGGCCGCATTTGTGTTAGACGCTATGCCGGTGAACGCTGCATTTCAATCGAATGACATGTGACCTAACACTCGGAGTTATAGTTTGGGGTGCGATTTAAGGGTGATCTCAACAGCAACAGGTTACGTCCATGAAGTACTACAGCCCTAAGTCGTTCCCTTCCTTCAAGGCATCCTTGGTGCTATCTTTCAGCGGGATTGTGATGGATCTATACGGGTTTCTACTAATTTCTTCTTTTATCTTTAAATCAAAATATTTATTTCAACCAACCTTCCTCGAGAAACCAAACGTGATTTATGTAAATGAGGAATATTATATAAATTCGGTTTTCGTGAGTTGAACGAGAGCGAAGTAAGAGGTTAAGTTAAGTAAAGTGAAGAGAGAGTGAGCTGTTGGCACGTAGTTGTTGACAAGTTAAGTGAGGTTGATACGTTTGATGTGTGCAAGGAGAAGTGGTTATTGAAGATTGAAAAGCAGTGTAATTAAATATTACGGAGCGTGGAGCCATCGGCATTTGATCCAGCTAGCGATGGTGCCAGAAGTTCTCCGTGAAGGAACCGAAGCATTAAGGAGTAAGGTACTGTAAACTTGATTAAGTAAAAGCTGATTATTAGTGTGCGGCGTAGTTGTAAATGTGCGCGTTTAAGCTATCTTAGATTCAGTTGAAGTTCTGTAATATTTTCCCCGCAATTGTATATCTCACCTCTACACTCTACCATTGTTTATATACCTTAATTAGAATTGTGTTGTGTCTGTTTCTCAATAAGTGATAAGAATTAATAAATCAGTTTAGATTGGAATAATGTCTATGGATCCTTTAGTTCCTCTTAGACATCTAGCTAGGTTTTCAGATAGACAGGAAGGTAGGAATGTAGGGGGTAACTATAGGTCACCACAGGATAATGCACACCCACATGTTGCAAAGACTGTTCGAGACTTCTGTTCAGCCCAACACATGCCACTTCTTCCTTGGCCTGCTTATTCGCCGGATATGTCACCCATTGAGCACGTGTGGGATTTGGTTGGTCGGCGTCTCGCTTGTGACCTGCATCCTGGAGCTTCAAAAGAAGAACTTTTGCTGCGCATACAAGCATTATGGAATTCTCTTCCCCAAGCAGACATTCAAAATCTGTTGGACTCCATGTCACGTCGTATAGCAGCACTTATTGCAGCGCGTGGTGGCTACACCAAATACTGATTTCGGACACTTAATATTGTTTGTGTTTTTTTTCTTTGAAGATTTCGTCATTTATTTGTACTAATACAAGTCGTTTGTGCATTAAATTTTTTAAAAATTATAATGATTCCTTCATGGCGTTGCATACGTAAATACCAAAAAAAAAAAAAAAAAAAAAACGATGGTATCTTCTTTATGGAACATAAGAAAGCCATAAGTGAATATCTTTGTTCGATGACGTGCAGTTAAAATTTTAAAGTGTAGCCCTACTTATCGTAAATCCGGTACAGTATTATGTTATCAATTATGAACTTTTCAATGAGATATCTGAAACCCAACAGAACTGGCCAGGGAGAAAATGAAAATGTATACTTAAGAAGTTGCAAGTTAATTATAAAAAAATTACATATATGAAATTGTATTGTTGTATTTGAATATATGCAAAAAATGTAAGAGAAAACATAGTGCACCGAAAAAAGGTATCTTTGCGAAACCAATGATCAGTTTGGAGCTGAATATGTGTCGAATCAATCTGATTGACTTGCAGTCACAAGGGGGTGACGAATATAAGTTCATAAAGGTGTATCAGATCATTCAACGAAGTCTGCCCATCTTTGACTTTGAAAACTAAGACATCTGGAGAAGCATAGCCTACGACTTTCTTCAAATAGTTTAAACTCTTTTGGTGTTTCAGTAAAATAACATTAAGATAATGCTGAGGAATTCAGTAATCAAGTCATATTTGAATTATGCGTTATGAAAGATACTTTACGGAAAGCCTAGCAGTAAAAACATTACCGTATTTGACAAAATTGTTGCAATAATAGCAAATAGTTTCAGATAGATGAACTTGATTGAATCCTTACCTGAACTGATTATTTAAATATGGAACCAAATGAACAGTTTAATTTTATAATCCTAATTTTATGCGTACTAATTAAAGAAAGAGTTGAAGAGAGTTTAGATGTACTAAACTAGAATCTCCTCCGTGTTTTTTGTTGTTGTTTGTGTGAAAAATAATGAAACAATTAAATGATACATATACACACTATTAATAGCTAATGTTTGTTAAGGAATATGAAAGGTAATTAAAATATTGAGAATTATTAATATTCAGGTGACATGGTACCCAAAAAATCATCAAACTATTAATATATTTTTATTAGCAATAATACCTCGAATCATTATAAACATGCAAGCAAATTTCAAAGCTTTACCATCATTTTTTATTAAGTTATGGAACAATTTTTGATGCTGGACAGCAGACTAAACAAAACTGCCATGCCCATTTTTCAGATCATCTTCTAGAAAAGTGCCTGATAAAGATGAATTAGTTATTTTTCTATCACGCGCAAATAAGACTAACACATAAGTAGAATTACATACATATTAACAAATCATTTTAAGAAAAAATTGTACATTTTATTCAAAACTTCTAGTTTGTGTATTGTTTATTGGAAGAGCAAATGGATTTGGTCAAGATTTAAAAGTTGTGCGGGCTTTTTATGATATTATTATTGTCGCGTAGAAAGGAATAAGGCGATGTTATCCAATACACAATTTATTTTGTCGTAGTGTTTTACACGGGCAGCACCACAACTGAAGACCTATCCAGCTGCAGTACTTTTATAAACCTGGTGGAGGGTTCTAGAATAACCACCAGGGGAAAGATTAACATTAATTCAATTTACATAATTTGCAAATGTCCATAATAATAAATAATGAAAGTCATGATTGAACCTAACAAACAAATATCTGGGAGGCTCGAACCCGAGCCACTTGCATTGTAGAGCAGTGCTCTAACCGTTCGGCCACTCAGAGCGTATCAGTTTGTGACATTTCTCCCTCCTTAGGAGACACAGCGACCCGCTGTAGTTGTTTCGAACGGCTTCTTGTAATAGGTCCAAAGTAAACTTGTTTAGGGTTCCTTTTGTCAAAAACAGTCCGGACTGGTTCCGTAGGTGACTTTTCTTGTTCAATATCTTCTAGCTGAAGGTCAGGGTCTTTATAAGGTTTCATTCGCAGAACATGTACCACGTCTCTTAATTTTCGTTTGGTGCGCATACTATCACAAGGTTCCACTTCATAAGTCACTTCGGATAACCTTTTTCTCACCCTATAGGGTCCAAAGTATCGCTTTAACAATTTCTCAGATAATCCAACTTTGCGGATTGGAGTAAATATCCAAACCAGGTCTCCCTCTTTGTAATTCACTATCCGATGTCTTTCATCATAACGGCATTTGTCTTTGTCTTGTGCTCTTGTTAGATGTATTTTTGCTAGTTGTCTAGCTTCTTCGGCCTTCATTATCAGGTTTTGAACGTAATCATTCGCTGATTCATCGGGAAGAAAGGGCAAAATGGCATCTAGTAGAGTATCCACATCACGTCCATGAACAAGGAAAAATGGACTGAAACCTGTCGTCTCCTGCTTTGCGGTGTTATATGCAAAGGTGACAAATGGAAGTATGTTGTCCCAATTCTTTTGGTCAACATCGACATACATGGCCAGCATGTCAGCGAGTGTTTTATTGAACCTTTCCGTGAGGCCATTTGTCTGAGGGTGATATGCAGTAGTTAGCAAATGATACGTCAAGCATAAATTATTTACTTCTTTAACGAGATTCGACAAAAATGATCGCCCTCTATCGCTGATGATTTCCCTTGGTGATCCATGTTTCAGTATAACGTCTTCAACCAGAAATTTGGCTATTTCCGTGGCTTCACCGCTTGGTAGGGCCTTTGTGATAGTAAATCGAGTGAGATAATCTGTACAGACAATTATCCATCTATTCCCTTGCTTTGTTAGAGGAAATCTTCCAAGTAAATCTATCCCTATTTTAGCAAACGGGATATCCCCTGGCAATATTGGATGAAGCAATCCTGGAGGTCGCTGAGGTTGAGATTTTCGCCTTTGACACTCTCGACAATGAGACACATAGCGTCGGACACTGCGGTATAGGCCAGGCCAGAAATACTTCCGTCTGATTCGGTCGTACGTTTTGGCAAACCCTAAATGACCCGCTGTCGGTGCATCGTGAAGGCTTTTTAATACGTCCCCTCTAAGATGTTTCGGTATGAACAATAACCACTGCTTTCCTAAAGGATCGTAGTTTTTTCTGTATAAAATTCCACTAATTTCTTTAAACTTTGAGAAGTCTCTCTTTCTAATCATTTCGTCTCGAATATTTGCTACATCAGGGTCTTTACTTTGCTCACTTTCGAAATTGGTAATGGTATTAAGGAATGGTATATCTTCAGTGGGCTCTTCTTCAATTTTAAGCAGTGGGCTCCTCGATAAGCAATCAGCATCCTGGTGCTTTCTTCCGGTCTTGAAAACTATTTCCACATCGTACTCTTGAAGACGCAAAGCCCACCTTGCTAATCGCCCAGATGGATCTTTTAGATTCGCCAACCAGCATAAAGAGTGGTGATCTGTTACCACTGTAAATGGGTGGCCAAAGATATAGGGTCGGAATTTACTTATCGCCCAAATAACTGCTAAACATTCCTTCTCTGTAGTCGAATAATTTTTCTCGGATGTTGAAAGTGATCGGGATGCATAAGCAATAGGCCTTTCAAACCCACTCTGTATTTGTACGAGAATAGCACCAATGCCATATCCACTGGCGTCAGTATGTATTAAGGTTTTAGCTTCTGGTTTAAAGAAGCCAAGCACAGGATATCTCGTCAGCAGTGATTTTAAACGGATGAATGCTGATTGATGTTCTTCTTTCCATACAAATTTAACATCTTGCTTCAATAATTCGTGCAACGGCCTGGCGATGTCGGCAAAATTATGGACAAATCGGCGATAATAAGAGCAGATCCCTAAAAAGCTTCTAACTTGCGTAACGGTTTGGGGGGTTGGAAATTCTAGAACTGCTTCGACCTTCCCTGGATCTGGACGAATTCCATCTTTGTCCACTAAGTGACCAAGAATCTTAAGGCTTCTTTGACCAAAACGACACTTTTTATGGTTCAGTGTCAATCCAGCATCTCGTATGCACTGAAGCACCATCCTCAATCTCAAAAGATGTTCTTCGAAAGAGGCAGCGTAGACAACGACATCATCTAGATAACATAGACAGTGCTTCCACTTCATCCCTTTAAGGATACTATCCATCATTCTTTCGAACGTGGCTGGGGCGTTACATAACCCAAATGGCATAACCTTAAATTGGTATAATCCATCCGGAGTAATAAAAGCCGTCTTCTCTCTGTCTCTTTCATCGACTTCAATCTGCCAGTATCCAGACTTAAGGTCTATTGTAGAAAACAAGCTTGCACCCGAAAGGTTATCCAAGGCATCGTCAATCCGGGGTAAAGGGTACACATCCTTTTTGGTAATTTTGTTCAAGCGACGGTAATCCACACAGAAACGCCAGGATCCATTTTTCTTTTTCACCAGAACAACTGGGGATGACCACGGACTCTCCGAATGCTCTATGATGTCAAGCTTCAGCATTTGATCAACCTCTTTTTGAATTATTCTTCTCTCTTCAAAAGACACTCTATATGGCTTTTGCTTAATAGGTTGGCAATCGCCGGTGTTTATCTTGTGTTTTACTTTACTCGAGACTCTTATTTTGTTCTCAAAATCAAAAACATCTGTAAAGTCGTTAAGCAACTTCAAAAGATCTTTCTGTTGCGCCTCACGCAGTTCCGGGTCTACAAGGCATTTGAATTCTTTCACCGACTGTCTAGGGTGCTTCATCTGTTTTACTTCGATTTTGTCAGCATTCTCGTTCAAAGAACTTACCAATCCATCCTCAATATCCGTCATTTCGGCTATACACATGCCAGCTGGTATTATCTGTGGCTGAGAGGAACTGTTAGCAATCCAAATATCTATTTTACCATTCTGGAGTGTGGCTATTGTAGCTGGGACTTTTAGCTGTTTTGTCCATTCAAAATTCTTCATTCCAGTAACTATAACCTTTTCTAAGGTCTGGTGGTCTTTAGCCAAAGCGGAAATCTTTCTTATAGAGTTTCCTGGAATGACAACATCACTGACCGCATATAAACCAGAATTTACTTCATTCATTTTGAGATCATTTGGAGAGACTTCTCCAATCTGAAGTTCACCTGATCCGCAATCAATAATGGCATCAGTTGCTTTGAAAAAGTCCCATCCCAATATGAGATCATGACTGCATTGCTGGAATACCAAAAATTCGAAAGGTTGCACCACTCCATTCAAGTTCACTCGCAACATGCATCGTCCTATAGCTTCTACAACCTTACCACAGGCAGTTCGAAGAATCGGGTTGTGTTCTGAAAACATGGGCGTCCTTAGTTGCGTGCGTAACTGTTCGGAAACTACTGAATAATCAGCTCCTGAATCAACCAAGGCATTAACGATATGCCCATTGACAGTTACGGATACAAAGTTTTTGACTAGTTTAGCAGCCGTGTATACTGGAGGGTTTTCGTTTATTGCGGCCTTACCTCCCACGCAGGTCGCATGCCTTAGTTTTCCTCACTGGACCTAACAGGTGAGCGACGAGATGGAGATCTTGATTGGTGGCGTTGTGGATTGCGTCTAGGGTACGGCGAATTACTTCTGTAACGCTGGTAATTAGATTCAGGATCGCGGCCGTAATCAGAAAGAGAGTCGGAATCCCAGCGTTCTGACTGGTCTAATTGCCTTCTTTGTCTTGCTGCGTTAAAAACACGTCGTCTATCACGGCAATATCTAGTCACGTGACCCGGTCGTCCACAATGAAAGCAAATTGGTACGTTATCTGAAGTACGCCAAAGGTCAGTCTTCCTTCCGGTATCCTGTTGAGTTGGTCTGTTTTCTTGTCGAGGTCTCGGCCTTGGTCTCCAGGAACTTCCGCCAGTCCTTTGAGTTCTGTAAGGGGAAGGCGTAGGTTTTTCTCGAGAGAGTGGAGCCAAATTGCTTCGAACTTCTTCTCGGATAATTGATTCTAAATTGCTTGGCTCGTCGTCTATACATGTTGCGATCCGTGGGAGTACTTTCTCGATTTCTTCTTTAACAATCCTTCGAATTAGATCGCTTAGATCTCCTTCATTGGCCATTGACATGGGTGTAACATTAGGTAGTCTCTCATATCGTAGCGGCACAACTCGTCTTTTTCTCATGGCATCCACTTCACGGCAACACGTAACAAATTTATCTACTGTGCTAACTTCTCTGTTTATCAGTACCTGGTAGAGATTTTCAGCCACCCCTTTCATGAGATGCGATATCTTTTGATCTTCTGGCATATTTTTATCCACTTTCCTGCATAATGACAATACGTCCTGAACGTAAGACTCATGCGTTTCGCCAGGACGCTGAGCCCTTGTCCTTAATAATCCTTCTGCAAAACTTTTTACGTCCTCAGGCTTTCCGAAAGTCTCTTCAAAAAGTCTCTCGAAGTCTGTCCAACTTTTCAATCGATCTTCATTGTTGTCAAACCACAACCTTGCAGTTCCGCTTAGATAGAACACGACATTTGCAAGACGTACTGTTTCATCCCAATTGTTGTAGTTAGCAATCCTCTCGTAATCATTTTTCCATTTTTCAGCATCTTCGGTATTCAAGCCAGAGAATGAACAAGGCTCTCGTGGCAGCTGATAGGTAACATACATAGATGGGATTGATGATGTTGCCTTGTCTTCCGTTTCACCTTCCGGCATTCTTTTTACAGTTCGGACTCGGCAAGGTAGCAACCCGTATTCTGGAGGTAGCCCTTGGAGCCTTCGACTTTCTCTGATATCCGTTGTTGCCGATGGCTATCGTTACCCCGCGCCTCCACCAAAATGTCGCGTAGAAAGGAATAAGGCGATGTTATCCAATACACAATTTATTTTGTCGTAGTGTTTTACACGGGCAGCACCACAACTGAAGACCTATCCAGCTGCAGTACTTTTATAAACCTGGTGGAGGGTTCTAGAATAACCACCAGGGGAAAGATTAACATTAATTCAATTTACATAATTTGCAAATGTCCATAATAATAAATAATGAAAGTCATGATTGAACCTAACAAACAAATATCTGGGAGGCTCGAACCCGAGCCACTTGCATTGTAGAGCAGTGCTCTAACCGTTCGGCCACTCAGAGCGTATCAGTTTGTGACATTATGAATGAAATTAAAACTTCAAAACAGATTCTCCAAAACACAAATACTAAATCTCATTTTGATAATTCAGATAATTAAAAATCTAATTCGCAAAAATATAAAAAACTCTCCCATTTTGATATATTTGTTTTTGGTGACATATATATAAATCCCATGCGTGTAAAATTCACACAACTATTATTAAAATATTTATTTCAATAAATACACATATGCAATTATTCGATTTTAATATATTTTACCTATGAATTGTTATTTGATTTTGCTTTCATTTGTATACAATATTTAACATGTGAAGGCTTTAAAATCATAAAAATAAAATAAAAGCATAAACATCTTTTTTACATGTTGTACATTATTTAAGTTGTAAAACTGAACCACATGGAATCAGCTCTGAGGTTTTGTGTTTATTTTTTTATAATTATTAAGATAAAGTTTTATGAAATATTGATCTTTCATTTGTTTTCTTCTATATATTCATTATGCCAGTATACTGTTAAATTGTTCTACATTTTTGCAATTTTTTATGGTAAGCAGTTTTAAATACACATAAGGTAATTAACATTTTATAAAAGTTTCAGACTATTCGATGAATATTATATCATGCTATTCATGGAATGTAAACTTCAAACTTATATTTCTCCATGTTGAATTTTCGATCATATACTATCATTCAAAACCCTGAGGCTTTTTTGATAATTGTAGTAGGGATGTGAACTTTTTGGAAATGTTCTAAAAGGTATGTTTTGCCAAACTGTGCGTGGAATTAACTCTAAGATGCGTAGTAATTTTTTTTAAAAATTTCAAAACCAAAATTATTGATTTTTCTAGAATTTTTGTATGTTTCACAACGAAAAAATTCATATAAAATTAATGAGCAGCAGCATAAAAAACCCATACACAATTTTATGTAGTATATTATAAGGTACTCGGAAGAAAAATTTTGAAAGAAAATATACATAATTTTAAAAAGTCTTAAAGATTTTAATTTATGACTTTAATCTAATTTGCTTTCTAATTGACAAATCGTCAACTTTAATATTACAATAATCAACTACGAAATATCCCCACCTTAATCACACTGAAACGAGCCTTACAGTAGTCGCATACGATGTGTAACATCTGACATGTTATCGTGGTAAAATTCGCAATAGCAACTTAAATCCTGAAAAAAATGAATCGAGTAGGATTGGAAATAATTTTCTATGGAATAGTTATATCTTTAATGAAAATTGTATTTAATTAACACAAGGAGTAAGGCAATTCTTTATCAAAAATAATTATTCTTGTTCAATTTGGGGAAGAGCGGTAATGATAATTTATGATAACTAAAATATGACATACATATATACTTGTGATTTCAAAGTATTTAAAAACCATTGAAAAATAGCGTCAATAACAGTACCACTGTTAGTTGTCGAAACATTTCGATTTGTGTTCATTTCGAGCTTGAGTTCATCATTCAAAAAAGCTATGAGTGGCTCGGCTTCTAGCAAACTGAAGTTAACTTTAAAATCACCACTCAAAATCATGGAAAGCGAGTGATAGTTTTTTTTTTAAGAGCAAAACCACCTTCGGTATATGGTATAAGTAAAAAATGCAGGAAATCTTTAATTTTTTTGAACCGTTTGATTCGGAGAAATGTATACGACCACCGAAATCACTGTTTGTCCATTTTCAAATAAGCATTTTGCCACACATATGTCCCAATATCTTGACTAACAATACCCAGTCCACTTGTTTTGACGATAAGTAATATCCATATGTCGAGAGCCACTCCATGTGAGTTGTTCTGATTGCGATAGATCGCAACACCAGCTGCTCTGTGGCCCGGTCGTTTAAATTGTACGCAGCAATCGAAGTCAGGTATCGAAACACCTTCGTTATTGTCTAACCACATCTCTGCCTAAAGGACTTAGCTTCTTCTCTGATCTTAAAGTGAGAAAACAAAACCAAAGATCCCACGGCCTAGACCGCAGGGATGGAGGCGGAGCCCTCCGAATGAAGGAGAAAAAGCAGAACTTCACCGAATAGCGCGCGCTTCCCCAACTTCCTGTTACGCATTTCCGTCCCTTTTCACGAAATCACTCCCACAAATCTCCAGCAATCGAGAGGAAAGATGTTACACATCAAAAAGTTTCTTTGGAATCAAATTTTCAGTTGATGGCACCACTTCCTGTTGGTATTTCCCTCCATTAGGTCCTTCAGTGTTCAGAAAAGGAAATGATTCACCGGAAAGAGGATTACTTTTTCGTAAATTGAAAGAGATTGAGAGTCTCTCGTCAACTCCCGAGCCGACTCTTTAAACTCTCTGGGTGGATCACTTTCACGCCCTTAAGCACCTCTGATTGGCCAGCGCAACATTCTGCACATGGCTCTTCTCACTTTAGTCCCCCTCCATTTGTGATTGGAGACAATAAGCCGGCACATCTGATCCCTACTCCGACACTGTACCTTGTTTACCATCTGGAGGGCCATAAATCACCTTGTCACTTTGACCTTGAGGATGTGTCTTTGTCACGACAGGCTGACGTTCTTCTTCATTCAAGTCATTTTCGGCTCACATGTGTGAGGGGGAACCCAACATAATGGATGCTGTTCACTGGAGTTTCTTTTCTATAGAACGTTGAGACTAAAGATCGTCTGGATGTCGACTAAAGAAAAGGTGTGGCCACATCAAAGCCGTTTTCCGAATCGGCTCACATGTGCTATGCCTTAGGTATAAGGAAAGAATAGCCAGTCTTTTTTGGAAGATACATTGGATACCTTGGTCCCCCGTAAGTCAATTTCGACATGTATTGTTGGGGAGAGTTCTACTAAGGAGTAGATTTTACAATATATATATGTTTGAGAAGAAAATTTTTTTTCCTACAAGGATGTGACGGGTGCTTACGCGTTTCACTAACCTTCTCTTATAAACTTTTAAATTGTATTTATTTTGACCAATCCCCGCTGAGAGCTGAAAGTGTGACTTATGCAAATAAGATAGTTTCGGGCTTAGCGAGTTCGAAAGAGATATAAAAGGGAGAAATGAAATGAAGAGTGGGAGGAAGATTAAGTGGTTTGATAGGGGATGACTAAGCGGTTTGATAGAGGAAGACTCCGTGTTTAGATTGAAGAGTAAAAACTACGAAGTTGCTTAAGAAAGTGTTTCTAAGAATTTAGTTTAACTAAGTGAAGTTTGATAGCGGAAAGTAGATTATTGAAAAAGATTCATTAATTTGGTTCAAACGTAATTGAAGATATCCTGGATTGAAGCTACTTCATGGATTCTACTAGTTTCCAAGTTCATTCCGAAGAAGATATCAGGTCTGTAATTTTTGTAGATTAGATTTAAAATGTGTAGTTTGATTGTATGCGTTATTCCCTCGTGATATCAGTTAGTATTCCGTCGTCCATAATTGAATTCTGATTGCACTCCATGATAATTTATTGTTCTTAAAGTTGATTATTAATTGTGTATTTCTATCCTAAGAAAATAATACATAACTGATTTATTATTTGAGTAGTCATTAATTATGAATCCTACATATCCAAACATAGATAATATGCAAAGGGTAATTAATAACCCTGGGGTAGTGGGAGACTACGACAAGGATATAGACGAATTTTCTCCCTGACTGCTTTGACGAGAGCTATTGTTCTCCCCGAGCGCGGACGACCGCTAGAACTCTGTTCTTAGAAAGTCTCTTAATTGTTTGATAAATGAAAAAAACTTATGATGTCTAAATATTTAAGAGTTTTAAGTACAAAAATAACACAACTTATGTTTCTATAATTGTCCTTTATAATTACAGTCAGCATTTTATATATTAAATCCTACTTAAAAAGTTTACATGAAAATCGACATTTTAAATGATATTCATACTTCTTTTTCCAGTAAAAATGATGCAATGTTATTGAGATGATATTCATAATTTAAGTATGTCTTTACTGTATTTATAAATTCTATACTCCAACTATGGAAAAGTGTTGGAATCAGCGAAACGTAAAAAACTAAATGCTACATTTTGAACTGATTAATTTAAACAATTATTTTAGATTTCCTTAATAGCTATAGCGTACAAAATTTAAAATCGTAAGATTCCATTTTTTTACTTTCTTTTATTCGGCATGTTATATACGATAAAAAAATTATATTAAATAAATACTACATAAAATACGAAAAAATAAATAATCCAAAAATTCTAGTTAAAAATCACACACATACAAAATCGGATATTTTAATGTATTTGAGCATCTTTAAGAAAATTTTTAAGAAAAATTTCTTAAATTTCTTTTTTCTAAGAAAAAAGAAGAAAAAAAAAATAGAAACAATTTGAATTGTTTATTTTTGATACAATTGATTTTGAATTTAATTTTAAGTCAAGAAAATTGTGTACTTTCCAAAATGGCAGCATAATTTGTAATTAGAGACTATTATGGCAATGTTTATAAATTTTTTACCAGTACATTTGCAACAGTACATTTTTACCATAAACATTTGCAATTAAAAAAAACCTATTCACTTTATCCTTATAAAAATTGTTAATACCAAATTTCATAAAAATTTTCCATGCTTTGAATGGTTTCTTTATTATTAAATCTTTTCATTAATTTGTGTTACTTAATTTAAACAAGATATCAATCATTTTCATGGTCAAGTAATTTTAGCGCGTTTTTCACATGTTGTATTTTACAATAATGCAACTAATGAACTTTTTACTAACAGAAAGTAGTGTACTGCACCACTCCTTTTTTTTGTGAAGATTTCCTCCAAAATGGCAGGTATATTTTTTTAAAAAAACTTTTTGCAAACAATAAATTTACTTGGTAAAATTTGAGAAAATCTTGTTATAAATTAGCGAAATTCAGGAAAATTTGTAGGAAAATTCGGGAAAACTATGGGAAAATTTAAATATGATTCGGCCCATCTAGGGCACAAATGCAACCAAATGCCGAAAACCCGAGGTCAATTGGTTGCTTATTGGCTGAGAAAAAGGTAGGACAAAATATGGAACGAAGACGAAATTTGCGTCCTAATAGAGCTTTTGTTCCACTACGTGAAAAACGCGCTAAAAACCGGCTTGTTTTCGAAACTTTTTGTGTAATGTAATTTTTTATGTGAAGGATATGGTGTACTATATAGTTGACATTTTTCTTCGTAATACTTAAGAAACACATCATAGTTACAATAATAACATACCGTATATTTTCATTCATTGCCGAGAAATTTTGGAAATTTTTTGGTGAAAATGAGCGGTTAATTTATAAACGAATCCAGTAATCTCGGGGAAAAGGTAGATTAGGAAAAACGTTTCCGGAACGGAACGTTAACATTTTCCGTTTGCACTGTGCAAGTAATTCTAATCATTTAACCTTTTGGGTTTTTGAATGGAATTTATATTCTAAAAGAAAAAACAAAGTCACGTAAATCCTTTTAAGTCAGTGCCAGAATTTTAATTTATGAATAGTTCGAAAAATTCACCTTTGCTCATTGGGATGTCTGAAGCATCATGCAACAAATTTTCTCCGGCGCATGAAACATAGGTCGACGATCCCATGCAATAAGTAAATTTCTCTTCCCACTCATTTTCCAAACAACAACAAAAAAAATGGCGTCTAATGTATATTGCACAAAAAAAAAAAAAAAAACTCAGAAACAAGACTCAGATATTGTACAAGACAAGAAAGGAATAATAAAATGTGATATATATATATAGTTTCAAATACAGCTATCAGTTATAAAAAAATAAAGTCTTTGACTTTTTACTTAAAAGCAATTTGATTAGAAAAATATTCCACCCGTTTTATCCTCTTGGCAACACTTTTGTTTTCATGGCGACATGTTTGAAAATTACAGGATCCTTTTTACCGATTTGATTTATATATGTTACCGGCAAAGTATGAAATGCGGGCATTCTATAGAATGCCTAGGCATTCTATACAATGCCGGACGTTTTTAGGCAAAGTATGAAATATGAGATTGATTACATACTTTGCCTAGGCATTGTATAGAATGCCCAGGCATTCTATAGAATGCCTAAAGCTATTTAGGCAAAGTATGAAAAAAGGTCATGATAAGGATATTATATATCAATGACTTACATTCCTAAAAGTACAAATGGTTATTCTGACAAAATAATGAGACTGCCATTAAAAAAAAATTATTGTTAAATTGTGATTTCGCATATACTTGGTATTAAAATTCCTTCAGAAGTTCCAAGTCGATAAAAACCATCCTATTTCCCACTCATTACAAGTGCCAATATATTGGCATTCGGGAAAAAAAATCAATGTTTTGTATTACAATACCTTTTTAAAAAAAATAATTTTCTGTTTTTTCTGGCAAATTTCACGTAGGTGGCTGTACAGTTCAATATCATAACGAATAACATCTTTGTATTTGGTTGAAAGTTCTTCCAGAATTCTATCATATCCCCAGAATCATGAAATTAATTTTGCTCTTGGCAAATTAAATTCCTAGAACAAGCTCACATCGTCAAACTGGGTGTCAAAATTACCGGAGGCAATTGGTATCGCTTACATGATGCCGCACTAAAAAGGGATACCAGCCCCTGGAGAATGTACTAGGGCTGAAAATGGTAAAAATATGAATCTGCATCACCATTATGAAAAAAAAAAAAGAATCCGTGACGTAATACTGTATAGCAGTTCTTCCGAACAGTTTTCTCTTCCAGACCAGTCAACGTTTGATAATTTTACGGCAGCCCGCTGAGGGTGGGACGTTGATTATTTATATTTTAAATTGTTTTGATTTTATAATTTAATTGTATTTAAACATGCCTTCAGAGTAAAATTCAGTTGCACCAAAAATAATTATAAAATGATTTCACATAAAATATAAAGTAATTTCCATGGAAAGTCGCACAAACACGAAAAAAATACTACCCAGTAAATATAATGGAAATAATTTAATGCTCCTTGAGTGACCTGATACCCTTTGATCCACGGAACAAGGGTTGGGGACCACTGTTTTATGGTGCTGACGCTTTCTTTAACAGTTTAAATGAGTTTACTTCTATTTTCCGCCAACATCACATCATAGCTATTCAACAACCAATAGTTCCTGGGTTTCTTCTTAGTAGTCATTTTAGCATTTTTTTATATCAGTTATTAACTTCTAGTAAAAGTAATTTCAGTTAAGAAAAAACCTTTTTTTTTTTGGATCATCAACTCGAATTTTAGGCAACTAACCGTTGAATAGTTGTTTCATGTCTATGGACCATGGGTCGGCAACCTTTTAGCTGTTGCGTGTCAAACCAATCTACCAATATGATTCAGCGAACCACATAGTAGAGCATTTTTGAAACAATTCAAAAATTTACAAATTTGTTGAGTTTTGCAAGGTGCCACTGAGAATTTTTCCGCGTGCCACATGTGGCACGTGTGCCATAGGTTGCCGACCCCTGCTTTAGACCATGTCTCATTCTCCAACACTATAGCTTGCTTCTCCATTTTCAGGTAGCACAGGAAAAAAACAATTTTTTGTTGAACAAGTTTAAGTAAAATTGAGTATTTTGACATTTCCGAACAAACAACAATGTACAACTAACAGATTCTGAGCCTGAGACACTCGTTAAAAGTTTTATATATTGCCAATTGACAATTTTTGAAAAGAATCTGAGATGTATTTCATACTTTGCCAGTTTTTCATTAGGCATTCTATAGAATGCCTAGGCAATGAGTGAAATAGGAATCATTTCATACATTGCCGGCTAGATTTAGGCATTGTATAGAATGCCTAGGCATTCTATAGAATGCCGGATTTCATACTTTGCCGGTAACATATACAAGTACATTTTCGAAGAAAAAAACGTAATCTCTCTAGACTTGAACATAGACTTATCATCGTATATTCTGTAATATACATGGGAATATTCTATTTTTAGCAAATTTTCTAACAGATTAGTAAATCCGTTATCAAATCTTAGTTTGTCTAAAGACCAAACAGGAAATGGCGATTGAAAAATGAATTCATTCTAATAAAAATCAATATAAATACATCTCTGTTCAAATACTTCGACCATAACACACATCTCTGACAGGTTTCACAGATAATTGCCATAGAGACAGAGGACAGCTGATACAGAATTTCTTTCACTCCGTTATCATTTATCATTTCGCAATGGGAAGGCATCTACCTCTTGTTTTCTGTCAATGAACATCAAACACGACTTTTTTTAAAATGAAAACGCCCTTCCTTTTAAAATGAAACTTGATACATTACCATCAAAGACCACAGCCGGTGGAAATATATTCAAACCTGTTGACCATCCAAATATATTGAGATTAGTCCCTTCCAGAAGTGGCAGTAATAGTTCTATTGGATCTGCTTCCAGTCTTTGGAATACTTCTTTGAAGAATAAATCGCCTTTGCATAAAGGTAGCAGCCAATCGCCTGACGATGTGGGTGATGATTCGGATTCAAATGAAGACGATGGGGATGTGTTATCGTTAAGTAAATTAAAAGAATTAGGGAATTTACCAGAAGAAGCCTTTTTAAGGCGTCATGAATTGTATGTCAGCGATATTGAAGACTCTCACGATGTCATATTTGCCATATCTCCAACTATACGGTGAGTAAATACGCTTAATTTCGATTTTCTTTTCACTTGTTTCAAAATATACTGCAAAAAATAACGTTGCTTGAATTATATCCCGCTTTTTAGTTTTATACCGTTTATTTTAATAATCCATATATATTCTAAGTGCTCGATTAAAAATGTACAAATAATACAAATTGTATATTTATATTGCAATTTTTTATGAATGCAGATAGTTTCTATGTACAGTGATCACATATTTTAGTCTAGTTGTAGTTAAAATGAATGATACGGAGATTTAAATTCTTTAAAAAAATTAAAACATGTAGAAAAGGATTTTAATATATTTATGTGATATTAAAATTTTTATAATTTAACTTTTTAAAATATTTATCTTACTTTATACCTCGTTCGTAAACAAAAAAGTTTAATTTCTTTTAAAAGGTTTACTACTATAGGATTAAATTATATGCTCTTTATCTGAGATACATTCATTTACCCAAAATAAAAATGTTTTAATATGTGCATTTTTATGAGAGGCTTTCAAAAGCATACTAATAATGTAAGACAACTTAATCCAAATACCACACAACTTCAAATGTGAGCTTGGTTATATTAACGCAGTTAAATAAATGTTATTATAACTCGTAGTAAGTATTTAAGAAGTTTATTTTTATATTTTTAAAATTTTGAGTTCTATGAGTTTTTTTTTAAATCAACAATATTTGACAGAAATTTAGAAAAATTCTATTACGTGTGTTACTATTAAAAAAATCAATAACTTTTATACAAAACTATAAAATATATTTTTTCATTATTATTCAGAGTTGAATGAACTAGGAAAAATATTTTCTCTCTCACACACAATTCAACTTCTCAGCATAAAAGGCTCTGAACATATTCTAAGAATGACAATTATTGTTTCTGTGATCACATTTTTTTTTAATCAAAAAGCTCTTCAAGAGTATTTTTTTCTATGTTTATTATACTATACTCTTACTCTTTGTCTCAACTTTTAAAAGTTCCACTTATTTTTTCTACCGCTTTCTAACGTTGTTTTTGTGCATATATTACTTATAATCTGTAGAGCCTTTCAAATATTGTAGCTACTATTTATTTTCAGTATGATCGGTTATTGAGATATTTTTTGAATCTAAGTGCTTTATTTTCTAGCCAGTGTCATTATAATAAATTTAAACTTATTACTTTTCAAACAAATTGGCTTTACTTAAGATAAGAAATCCTCCGAATCTAAAACGTATCCATTATACAGTAATTTCCCACATAATTTCGAGTCATGAAGGCTTGCCGTGTAGATAGGTTGATACACGTTAAATCTGTCGAGCTTCAAAATCCTCACGTTGGTGTAGTGTTGAAATTTGGAGAGTGGGGAGCTAGCACAGGTGAGGTCTTCCTTACTTGACCGAGGCTTGAAATTATAAGACTCATTATCAGTATCTCACTTGCAGTTTAAAATGTGACGTTAATACACAATATATATATATATATATATATATAACCAAAATCTGAATCTCTTATGGGTTGGAAGAGTATATACCTTCTAGTTATCAAATCGTTTAACACTTTTAAAGTCAAAGGTTATGCCTTAATTAGAATTTTTAGCTTTCTGCTGCATAGATTCCTTAAGGTAAAACTCAATAACTTCCATAATTCTCTTAAAAACAGCCAAGGACATACTTCAGAGTTTTGCCCTTAGCCTACACTTTTTTCCCTATATATTTAAATGTGTGGAGAAAATTCGTTCTCTTGAAATTTGATTAGGCTTGTTTGCAAAGGACATTGAAGTACGGGCACAGGTTTTGAAAAAAATCGATCTAAGACTCGATGACTTTTTGTCAGATTTGTTGAACCGTACCGATGAATAGTTAAAATTTGCAGATTAGAAGACAAGCTAGCCTTGTTAAATGATATAACTATGTTTAGAATAAATAACAAAACCTCAGTGTATCTGCATACTTGAAAAAACTACCAGAAATTAACCATCAGACCACACTTTCAGTCGTTGAGTTACAGAACTTACTTTCGATGCTATGCTCTATTCGTTACAGGGTTCCTTGAATCTTTCAAAGAGTAGACCTTCAGGTCTACTTTTGCTATAATTATATCTCTTCTATAAAAAAAAAATTGGGGGAGGTGTCCACCTTAAGAAGATGACTTAGGATATCTTACAGAATATTCTTAAAAATGCCATAGAGAGTTTCACTGATGGTAGAGCAACTGCTGTGTATGTGTGTGTGTGTGTGATCAAGCTAGTAAGGGCATCTATGCAAAAACTCTCCAGAAAAACATATCCTTTTGCCAACGAAAACCAAACTTTTATTCTGAATTTATAAATGAATTGATTGCAGTTGATATGGGACTCTGGATTATCCTATTAGAGAAGTTCTTCGACAATCTATGGATTTTATCCAACCATACTTTCTTAACTTCTTAATAATTTGTTCCTTATTAGAAATAAAATTAATATTTCTATTTTTCATAAGATTTCTAAGTCTAGTTTCTCACAATATTCTCGGGGCTCAAAGTCATAACGTTGGCCGGACATGAAAGTTTGAAAAGTGTATTGTTAGCTAGAGTGTCTTCCTTCTCAATTGATTGAGGCTCAAAATTATGAAGTTCATCACCAAATCTCTCGTATTGCTTTGATATGCTACACCCTCTCATGTAGACATTCATGAAAATGTTGATAAACAAACTTGTTAAAGGGATTGGTTGTAATCGATTTTACTCCTTGTTTTTCTATTTCAACTTCTTTAGAGAATTATGCTCTCCTGAAGAGTCATAAAATAGATTAAAATCTCACATATACCACTAGCATTTAAAAAGCAGATCAGATTCAGCTATCTTTCGATTGCCAAAGAGACCCCCAAATAGCACTCTCGATTTCCCAGTGGTTGCTTCAAGTATCTTTCATTCTATAAGGACAAGAAAATATCTTTTTTCTGAATTAAATGCCCTTAACATCAGGGAAATTCTAAAATAATTTTGATTGTTCTAGTCTTTCTAGACAAGATCTACTTGATCTAGACTTTTTTGAAGTCAGCAATCCTCTGGGTCTTGTCGAACATCGTCAAACATCAGAGAATTAGCAACAAAAACAATAAAACCGCAATAAATTAAATATTGAAGAAATAAGTCCTACTGATTAAGAGGAGAGTCCTTAAAAGATTTAACATTATCAAATATAAAAGGAAGGACGTAATTGAATCATTTCATTATAAACTATTTATTTTGTTGGTGCTAGTTTGATATCCTGGGTTTACGCGCTAAGTTGTTTATGTTCGCCAAGATGGGTGATAACATTACAATATGGATTCCTTGATATTTTTAACATCTGGCAATGTGGTTGCCATGGGGATACCGTATATTAGAAATAATTTTTATTGGCTCTTTCTCGTGGCAACCCTATTAATTTCAGACGATTTTAATTCGATGTCTTTAACAATTTAACCATTTTAAATTGCATTTGCTCTATCTCGCAAAATAAAACAGTCTTCTGTTTCATTTCGTGCTATTTTTGAATACGGATATTTCCAATTGAATAAGTGAGTACTAGGATATTTTTTTTTGGAAGAATGAATTTTGTACTTTTAATTATTGCTATAAATATATATCGTCTATTTTCACTTTATTTTACTTTTTAAAAATGTTTTTTTAACATTCTTTGTTCGATGAAATTCGTTGAAGGAACTTGCAGTTTTTGGAACATTGCACGTTCGCTATACTTTTTATTTGATATTCATTATTAATTTTAATATACATTATGTAATATTTTTATTAATCATATAATATAAAAATACAATTATTATTATATGTGATAATCATATATTCATTTATAATAATTGTTTTTTTAATTATATTTTTTATACTTATTAAAAATGTTATTTATAATTATGTTATTTATATATAAGTATTATTATGCTATTTATTTATTATGATGTGGTTTATTCATAATTATTTTTTGTTATTTCTTTATAATTATTATGTTAAATGAGAATTCTTATTTAAGCTTTTTATTACAATACGACATGGTTACTCTTTTTTTATAATTACTATTTAATTATATTACATGATTAAATTATATTACATTAGATTATGTTGATATTCATTTTTTATTAATCTTGGTTATTCTCAATCTCTTCGTATATTCTTCATTTGAAATAGATTTTACTGATATCAAAAGTTCTTTAAAGTTATTTTCCTGACCATCTCTTACCTCTACGCCGCCATCTTGGATTCCATTCCAAAGACATGCGCTGCTTGGCGTGATTCTTTATCGCGCCAAGCAGCGTTTAGCGCGTAGACCCAGGCTATCAAACTAGTTCCATTTCGTTTTTTCCCTTTTCAAAAATATTTTAATGTAAAACTATTTTTGAAATTACTTTAAGTCAACGTTAAATGTTAAAAAAAAACTTTTGAATCGATTTTAAATGAAATAATTGGATTTTCTTTTCGTTTTTCGTTTTTTTAAATTCATTTAAGTTTTCAGTTTTTAAAACTTATACTAATTTTTCTTTGTCTTTTTTCATAACTTGCTTTACGATGATATTTTGTCCTCTTTGAAATGCATGATAATATTACACTTCTATCAACAAGTATCTACGCGTAACGTATTAGACCTATAAAGTTTTCAACCAACCTCCAAGACAAATGTCGAAAGAATAACCCAATATTCTATCTTTCTTCAGATTGTGAAATTTTGAATAACAAGCCTTAATATCTTATTTCCGTCGTATTAAAAATATCAGTTTTTTCCCCCTTGTTCAAAGGAGTTAAAACACATGATAAAAAATTTTCAAATTACGACAGTATACCTAAGTATACAGCATTTCTACAACTTACCTTTAGTTTTAAAACTGAATAAAAACGATAGTAGCCAAAGTTTACATATTTTAGGGACGCCTTTCATTCTTATAATTACTCAAACGACCAAAAAATCTTTAGATGAATGATGATATCTCGAAAATTACAAAAATAATTGCATATTAAAAGTTCAACCAGCTTTTATCGCGCATTATAATTCTTTCTGACTGAAAAAACACACACACACACATTTAGAATAATTACAAAAGATGCCAACTTAAACAATAAAACTTTAACAACAAACGATTGCATATCAACAAATAAATTAAATAATCAGGTAAATTAGAGTTGCATGGTTTATCGAATTAAAGCAAACGATAATAATATAGACGAGAACTTTCGACCTGAACACATATCTATAACTATTGTATAATTTAAATAGACAATTAAAATTGCTTTAAAAAAGAAATTTAAATAGAACTTAATATTTTACATGAAACAGATGGCATATTAAGAAGAAAAAAAGAGGTACAATAGTAAAAGATTGTTCTACACTTTGATTGAAATCCGATTACTTTCTTAATTAGTTATAAAATTAATAAAGTTATTCTTTAATTAATTCTCTAACTGTTAGAGAATTAATCAAAGAATAACTTTTTTATAACTGTTAGAGTCTAACAGAATTGCGCTTTATGAAATTCAAAGGTTTCTCAAAGATAATATTCATGAATAATTGTGTAACGTTTCATTTTCTCTGAAAAAAGCCACTGTGGCACCTACATTATCAGCCATAATGTATCCATCTATGAAGGAATCAGCAGAAAAATTAGATTGAATATTATATATAAAAACGAAGTCAACTATGATCTCGTAATTTAAAAAAGCTTTTATTTCAGTCTACTAAAAAAAAAATTAATTTCATTCTTTATTTTTTTTAAAATTAAATAGTTTTTCTACATTTAAATATACGATTACCACGTTGATTTTAATAGGTCTTGTAAGCACTCTTTGATAGATTGCTAAAGAAATATAAATAGAGGAACTTTGAAAACAATTGACTATTCAAAACAATTGAAAAGTGTATTTCTTCAATTTAATACATGAAATAATCCTGTAAAATATAATGCTTTTAGATGATAGGGGACAATTTTTTTTATTGATCTATAATGTGAAAATGTTTTTTTGGGGGAAGGGGGGGGGGATTTCGAAGAATTCTTTCTCTACGACTAATCAAATCAGAATTTCAACAGATTTCCTGTTTTTAGAAGAGGGATTTCTTAAAAAAATCCTTAACAGCTATAATCTTTTGAAAAATAGCTGCATTTCTTAACGGATCTTCATTTGAAGTATTTCTCACTGAGGGGACGAAGAGTTTCCAATATAAAAAAAAGATCTCATGATGGGCAAATTTTAACGAATGTTGATTCTTTGCAGCTTAAAGTATTTTATTACTGATTTATTGGTTGGATAATTTGATCAAAATAATAACGTTCAAGTAAAATGCTATATTTGATCAAATCAAGGATTCACAGAAGTTTTTACTTCATATATATATGCTTATATATACCATATAATAACTTAAATTGATATCTATTCATGATTCGAATCTCCTTTATTTACAACATCTAATTAGGAATCCTAATAACCTAATTCGAAACGCGTCTCAGTTTATCATTTTCTAAAGCATTAAAAACATGCTCATTCTTTAGACATTGAATTTTTGATAGATTTATTGGTGATTTCAAGAAATACAAGATCATTAATTGTTTTCATGTGCCTTTTTAACCGGAAATAATATTCCCTAAGCAATGATGCTATTTCTATAAATAAATGATTATTCCCTTTGCTTTAACACGTGACTGTATTTTTAATAATGCGTTTTTCTCTGTTCTTCCCTGTATATAAAAACTTGATATTTGAAATGTTGGCACTGTATGAGAAGCATGTTCTAATAAATGATGTGATCACGAACAAGCCTTTTTAAGTTTTCGTCCACGACCACTTTTTCACCTTCAATCAAAATGTAAATTTTCACGGCAAAATATATTGTATATTTATTTATTGTTTATTTTATATATAAGAGCTGTCCTAAGACTCAGTAATGTTTATAATAATCTAGGATCCATATATATGTACATTAAATTCTTTTATTTTTATAATTTATAATATATCCTTTCTAAAATCTTATGTCTGGCTTATTTTCGGTTTTTCGGTAATTTCGGTTTTTTCAGTTTCAGTGATTATTTTGATTATTTATCTTTTTATAGTAGAGAATTTTATGTATCTATCTATATATAGATATAAATATATACTGTATCGAAATTCCTTGGAGGAACTATTTTAGAAAATAAATAAAAGTGATCGCTTTAATAAAACTTATTTCAAAGTGTCAAAATGTTACACATGTTGGGCCCCCGAATCCTTGATACTCGGTGGTAACTACGCCCCAGTTTCTAAGGTTAAAAGTTTGGTATTATACAATTGTAGCTATCTTATTTTTGACCTATACTGTCTTGTTATATTTATATGCATTGTGCTTTGCTTCTTTAGATTTTCGGCAATTTAATATATGATGATTTATTTTGTCTGTGTGCATGTGTTTAGTTTATTCGCGCTCCTAAAATTAATTTAATTTACTGTTCAAATGCAAAACAATTTCGCTTCTGAGTCTCGCGAATATAATAACTTCTCAAAATATAATAACTAATTCAATTTATTACAATAACTTCAAATAGATAAAATATTACCATCCGTTATATTTCTGAACCTCGTAAGATAACTGAATTTGTTTATGAGGAAATAAATTTTATCAAAACTAGAAACATTTTAGACATATTCCCGACCCTACCATTTCCAATTTGCAGAGTAAAACACGTCCTATTGATTGCTCATCTTCATCATGGCTTGGATAATATTACACTTTATCTTAAATTTTAAAAGAACTAAGTTAAGCCCTATGTTGAATATATATATATATATATGTAACTACCGTATTTACTCGAATCTAAGACGCATTATTTTTCCAGTGTCAATGCTACTGAAAATCGGGTGCGGCTCAGAATCCAAGATAAAACTTTTGTTGAACGGGGGAAATTGAGTTTTCACTCCTTTCAAAATCGTTCATTCTGGTCACTTACTTCGATGACTTATCCCATTACGCAGATTATCTCCAGTATTCAGTGTATCCTAAACATCGTTGCCTGCTCGTATTTAGGAAATACTTTTGTATAAGCTTTCTTTTAACCACCTAAATATCAAAGATATCGTTAATAGCATCAAAAAGAGTTTACTATGATGCAAGTATGAAAAGAGAAGCAATTTTATATGCAGAAAAAAAAATGGAAACAGAGCAGGGGTCACTGAAAACTTGACACGATTGTAACTAAGACACTTCGATGGCGTAACAAAATGATATTAATTTTTGTTTATAAACATTCAACAGTCCTCAACAATTCTTTTACATTCTTTTATAACACATATTTTTAAAAAATGTTGTACAACAAATGCATTAGATGGCATGGAAGACGACAACGCGTGGGAAAACGGTGACGCCGGCACCAATTTCAAAGTCAGCTATGACAATGAGTGTGACGAATCATTTTCGAAGCATGATACTGACAGTTTGAATTATTACAGGTTCATGTAATGTATTTGAAAGTTTTTAATGCTGGTAAAAAATTAATTATTAACTTCTTATTATTTCTCATTGAAATTTTTAAAAAAATAATTCTTAAGTATTGGATAGTGATGCATTTTTAGCGCGTTTTTCACGTAGTGTAAAAAAAGCGCTATTAGGACGCAAATTTCGTCTTCGTCTTCGTTCCATATTTTGTCGTACCTTTTTCTCAGCCAATAATTAACCGATTGACCTCGGGTTTTCGGCATTTGGTCGCATTTGTGCCCTAGATGAGCCGAATCATATTTAAATTTAATAATTAAAAAAAAATTTAAATATTTTTTTAAAAATTAAAAAACATTTTTTTTTAAAGTATAGTGAGATACTTTCTGTTAGTAAAAAGTTCAATAGTTACATTATTGTAAAATACAACATGTGAAAAACGCGCTAAAATTGCTTGACCATGCCAATGATTAAAATCTTATTTTATTTTTTCTCAAAAACGTGAAGAGAATTGGGATAATCGATGACACATTTTTTCACAAAAACCTGTTGAGAATTTGGGGTGCGGCTTGGAATAGATGGTGGCTTAGATTCGAATAAGTACGGTATATCTTCTGCTGTATAAATTTCTGTATTATCAAAGTATCATTACTTTTTTTATTCTTAAGATAGAAGAGCTTATTTTATAGCATAGTATCTCAACATTACGTTCTTTTAAGGTATCCGACTACCCTAAAATTGTGAATTTTGCCAAAACTGACAATTTTTTTATGATTTTATTTTATGGGCCATCTTATTAGCTTTATAAAAAAAACTAAGTTTATCATTTTCTGTTCACTAGAACAAAAACTACAAGTGTTTTAGTAAAAGCAGATTTCGATTACTTTAACCAAGATGTCATACTTTAAAACGCGTTTGACTCGAAATGTGATTTTTGAAAATAATCAAACGGGGTCAGCGATTGCTCAAAAAGTTTTGAACATAATTAACTGAAATTTTTTCTGTAAGTTCTGTATAATAGTAGAATGATTTTAACCTTCAGATTTATCAATCACTGCTTTATGACAAAATTTATAGTCCCTTATGTTAATATAATCACTGTTTTTTTAAGCGATTTCATATAATAACTGAGATAAAGGGCTGCAGTTTTTGTAAAAAAGAAAATATCTCTTATCCTGAAGGTCATTTTAAAAATGAATAACAAGCAACACATCAGAATTGAAAAAATTGAAAATTTGTTTATAAACCTTTGGTACAAAATGGGCCGCGTTTATGCTTTTTTTTTTGTCAATTTTTTCCTATTTTTTCCCATTTTAGTAATAAGAATTTCTTTTTCTCTTCTTAATTTTAGCACATTTTTCTTAAAATGCTCTAAACAAATCTAAAAATAACAAAAAAATCCCCATCTCTCCTTTTAAAAAAAAAAAAAAAAGTTGTCGCAACCAGTCGGATACCTTAAAAATGGGAAACATATTTCCTATGATTAATCCTCGAAATATTTCCTCGGTATGTCAAACATTCCTAAAGTATATCAATTCTTCGAATTTCAAGGTAAAAAAATTCGAATATCTTTTGTGAAATAATGCACTCGCTGCTGATAGTAAACAACTCTGTATTCACGTTTACGTTCGCGTTCTTACGTCAAAATAGAACGAAACAATTCGTGCTTTTGTGTACTCAGCTTGCCTGGGAGTAGACCATGAGAAACTGATCTTTCGGATAATGCATGTCTCAACCGATCAAGAAAGATCTTCGCCCCGTCGTTTTCTGAAATCCATCTATGAGACTTGCATCTCGTCACTTCGTTACCTCTTTCGGTTCGATCGCAGAGCCATGGCGCGCCAAATCGGATTAGAAGATTCCAACGAAAGCAACGCCATCCTTCTGAAGTATATATCGGTGATCACCGCTCAGCGGAAACTCAGCGTGTTTGATATTATTCCTTTTACAACGTAAGTGATTTTTTCGAGCTTTGTGAGGGAAATAGCTGTTTGTTATTTATGGAAAATGAAATGATACTTTTTTAAGGTTAATTACAAATTATACTCAAGAAAGAACTCAGATTGTTAGATTTTCCAGTAACAACATCAAATAGTTTTTGTTTTTGTTTTGTTCTCAAACAAGATTCTCTTAGAATTTTAATAGTATCAGATTTTTTTTTATGATTCTAAATAACTTTCAAAGAAAAACTCTGTAGGTCTGATGCTATTTTGTTTGTAACTTGAGGGCATTATTGAGCTTGGTTACAAGAGGAATTGTTTTGTTGCTGATGGTAAATTTGATTTAAAGAATCAAACAATGTATTTCATTACTTTATTAGCATAATTCTAAGAGAAAATATTTTGATTAAGGCAAAAAATGGTTTAATGTATTTTTTTTTATATTTCGTTTACTTAAAATCGCACTGTACTCATCCCTTTAGTGGCAATGCAGCCCGGGGGTTATGGCCACTAAAGAAATGAGGACAGTGGGCCTCAGTGATTATGGGGATTGTGGTCACGAACTCGTGGTCGAAATTTCCTGAATTCGAGCACGAGTGCTACTGAAAACCCATTGTGTAGAGGGCCGAAGCACATTAAATTTGACGAGGTTTAAACGACCTCCTGTTGACAAGGTGTAGTAGTTTGGAGAGGGAGGTACCAGCTGAGGTGTCTTCCTTGTCACTTGACCATGAATCAAAATTACGAGGTCCGTCGCCAATAGCCCTCGTGAAGCTTTATAGTGCGAAGTAAATTTAACACTCACATGTAATAAACTTCATTTATTTTTCTTCTCGCATTATTTGCGAAATATAAATAAAATTTGGTTCTTACCTTCTTAGGAGAAATCGTAGTGGAATACTTCCAAAGTTACTTCCATCAAAGAGAAATTATAGTAAAGGGCACAAAATATCTATTTACTTAAAAAAACTTCTGAATGAATAATGTTGTTGTTCAACATTTCATTGAGTCAATATTTATCCGCTTATTTAGTTAAAATAATGGAATTTAAGCAATAAAATGTAATTTAAACTTAGTTATTAATGCAAATAAACTTTGGTGTACATTTTAAAACATAAGTGCCCAATTTCCAATAAGTATTATCACTGTCTTCATATTCATTAATATTTTCCACTCTCTCTATATACTCTATAAAAATATTATATCTTAGTAGTATAACATTACTTTTACCATTGACAGAGTTCTTGAAATATCAAAGAGACGTTGATAAATTCTTGATTTAAAACTGATATTTCTATTCCTAAATGTATCATCCAGCTGAACTCATTGGCGCAATAGCCCATTGGAGGGCCAAGGCTATATTATCACCTCAGTTTTCGTGACCTATGGCACTGAGATGCATGAGCAGATGTTCTGGTCAAGTGGTCAGTTTCACTTGAAATCTCCTGTGTTTAGTTCCCAAACTCAAGCTTGGTACTCATTTATCGACCCACTAAAGGGATAAAACAATAATTCTACATTGCCCAGCTCGGGGTTTGAATCCCAGACATGTTACACTACCACTCGGCCACTGGGCATTATTAATGTAGCCTTATATGGAATATAATACAGATTAACGACAAATTTTTAACTGGTAGTTTACTTCCATTTCTACAATTAGTCCTACTATAACTGTGAAATTATATATTCTTGATTCATGTAAAAATTTTTAAAAAAAAATATTCTGTCTGGATATTGTATCGCAAAATCCTTATTCTCAAATAATAAACCACTCGTTCAATTTCTATACTCAGAGAACAGAATTCGATACTTTATTTCAATTGGGAGGAGTTCACGAGTTATAATATACAGTGTTGTCCATTAAACACCATGAAGGAAGGACGATACAAAAGTCAAATTCCCATGATAAGAAGATGATCGGGAATGAGATGATTAGTATTTAAAGGCAATCTAATGATGCAGGATGGAGAAACAGCATCAAACTCCACATACAAGAAAAATTACGCAATGGTTTTTACTTTCAGAGATCGCTAGTTGTTCACCAGATGATCATTTTATGCCTTGTATAAGAAGGAGAAATTGAATTCTGCCATCAACATGTGACAGAATTCAATGATGGAAGGATCAGGGTTTATCATTCCGCTATATTGCTATTCGAATTAATCATAATCCAACGATTGTCTTTCGAATATGGAATCGATTGGCATGGAAGAGTCATTTTGAGCTTCATACAGGATCTGAACAGCAACCTGTCCCTAATAGCTTAGAAAATAGACATGTTGTCAGGTCGACCTGGCGAGACTGTATAACAACTTTATGGATCTTGAGCCAGGAAGTAGGTTAGTTTACAGCACGGCAAGTATCTACATGGACAGTGAAACAACATCTGGACTCTTTACATGATGACCATTACTATGGCTTCCCTATACACTACAATTTAATAATAAATCGTAATCACACCACGACAGTGGTGAATCCATCGACAAATCTGGATACAGGAGTGGTTTCCCGTTGTATTTTCATATAAGTCTTTATTCTTAGTGCAGCAATATGTCGATGTATCTGTGTCTGGAAGCACCGAGAAGAAGGCATGTAGTCTCTTACAATCGGTATCGTCAAACGGGTCCTGCACTTAGTGGGATGGAATGGACCACCATTGGGTCAAAGCAATGCAAGTTTATCCATTGGATGCTTGGGGTGGGACCCCAGGGACCCGGATAAGCTGGATTTAATTAGGTTTTCAGGTAATAAATTTCGATCCACCAGTACCAAGGTAGCCTGTAGATCTTCTATGCCCAGGGCCCCAAATAAGCTTAAATCGGCAATGGGCCCAAGATACGAACACCTCTTGTTCGCATCATTGGTAATCTGAACATCCAAGGTGATAACGGTGACTCTGCCCTGTCTTCAACGCCTTAAGAAATCATCTTTGGAAAAAATATCGCAACAGCATGCTGCCTGGCATTCCTCTACTCATATGATGTTTATCTATTGTCCTAGTCAACACGTTCTTCAGATTTCTCCCAACGAGTTCTTCAGCAAATTTTTTTTTGCTTTCTTTCCTGATGTTGTAATTATAATGGACAGTAGTGGCGTAGCTAGGTATCCAAGGGCACTTGTGCAAAAAAAAAAAAAATGAGGGCCCTATCTTGGTTGAATTTTATCAAGTGTGAAAAATATATAAAAATTTTAAATATACAAAGCTTTAATTTTTATTTACTGTCTTCTCTTTCTTGGCGTTTTTTGCGCTTAAATGACCCACTTGGTTTCTTTTTTTATCGATAGTTTTAGTTTTATAGTTTATCTAATACGATTTGTATGTGCTTGAGTATTTACTGACGTTAAAAGGAAGAAGAAACGTAATGTTACGCTATAAAATGTCTCCCTCTCTCTCTGTTGGAGAATCCTTAGCTATTAATTTATTCGGGTGGATTAAACTCATCCAACAGAGGGCTGAGAGCTACAAAATGGTAAACCGAGATGGAAAGAAAATGATACAAAAAATATGCATGAACAAGAAAATATTAAAGTTATGAAATATGAAAATATAAAAATATGAATCTACAATATTGTTATAATTATTAAAAAACATATCTGCAAAAGAGCAGAGGAGCGGGACAAAATTACATCAGTGTATTGCAGACACGAGAAGATTGCAAAATATTGAAACTAGCTTATTATGAATCATATTGTTATTAAAAATAGAATGTAACTAGGAAGGAATTGCTTCTTAAGCATGGTAAGATTTTCCATGGAACTTGAAGTTTATTTTTAAACAGCAATTTATAGAACAAATGAAAATACTGAAAATAGCATAAACTTTCAATAAGTAAAGTTCGCAACGAAAAGAATTTAGACGAATTCCCTACAAATTCGAAATTACTTTCAACTGAATTGCGATTATTACATTTATATTTTGCAACCTTTTATATTTATATCTTATATTTGAGAGAAATTATCGCAAATTCGGCTTCCTTAGTGGTCAGGGTCCAAGGGCCCCCCTAATCTTGAGGGGCCCGGTGCTCTGCACCGCCTAGCCCATTGGTAGCTACGCCACTGATGGACAGCAGTGTGTTTTTTAAAAAAAAATTGTCCCCTCATCTCAGGTTCTGGCTTTTGAAAACTTTACAATCATCAAGAGAATCAAAAAAGTTTTATTTTCATTTTCGATTCTGCGAAACTAAAAAGGGGATCTGAAGTTTTTTTACAGTTGCAGTTAGAAAAATAGTACAATTACTTCATGTATGTTATTTACGGAATCACTAACCGGTGCAGTTTGGAAATTCTTTTTAAAATTATTAGTTTAAAATGGGGGAAAAAGAGAAAATTTATCGTTTAATAAATGATAAAAACTTCGAATGTCCGATTAAAAGAATTTTACAATATATTTGTCATAATTTGTGTAGTAATTTTTTGTATGGCATCACAACATTGATTAGTGATAACACAGCAATTAAATAACAATATCATGGCGGAAGATGTATCAAATGACAGTTCGTTCAATGCTGCCAGTCGTAATCCTCATTCTGAACACGAGCTTTTATTGTATGAATTGGAAACTTCCGATACAAGTAGCGTAGGATTGGTTGTGAGGTAATTTTAGATTTTAAACCGTTATTTTCACTTTTAAAATTTTCATACCGGGAAACGTCTACGCCGCATGTTTTTATTCCGTATTATGTGTCAATCTTAACTATTGTGTGGGAATGTGATTGATTGCAATAAAAAACATTTTTATCTCTTTCCTAAAAAATATTTTTAAATAATAAGAAAGAAACTTACTGCTTTATCTGAATATTCTGTGCCATATTCTTTATTTAGGAAAGGTTGGTACTTCCTGTCACAATCTTCCGTTTTCCGACCGCATCCGCTGAAAAATCTCATTATCTTGTTTCAAATATTGTTCTAAAATTTCAAACAGTTCATGTTACAAATGGATCTAGAACTATCGTTGGTTGGTACCGAAGATGAGATGTCTTTTAGTAATAGCAAAGATGTGTTAAATACACCCATGTTACTTCATGACGATTTAGGAACCTTTTCTCCTCGAGAGATTCTGTATGTAATTATTTTAGAAATTTATTTCGCATAAACCAATTAATCTACTTTTTGTATTTTATGCAGCGAATCTACTTGAATTCATTTGTAAATTATTAATTAATAAATTAGAAACAATTTTATTAAGAGATTCAATATGATGTCAAACTGAAAATTATGGGCAATCATTTTTGGTAAGAATGAAAGGAAAGCAGTTTTTTTTAATATCAGAAGTTAAAGATTAATTTGTAATCAAAGATTTGGGACTCAGTATATCCACTTAAACAATATACCTACATGCATCTGATTCTTTCATTATCTATATTTATGAAAGCTATATACTGTGAAGAATTAATACATTTAGGATTTGTGTTATATCTACTTTATAAAATTAAATGAAACAAAAAAAAATTTTTTTTAAAGAAAAAAATAAACATTAAATTTAGATTTGTTGATAAACAGAAAATTTTACTCACATTTTGCTTTCATGTTTATGTATTTCAGCTAAATTAATTATTATTTATCAAATGCCTGGCCATTGACCATCAGGTCATTAGGCAATCAGCTAAATTAATGATGAAAATATTTCAAAGTTGATAAAAAAACTTGAAATTCTTTTAAATTTAGTTCTTTTTTAAAAAATGATTTGCTATTTTTTTTCTCCATATTTGCCTTTTTGAACTTTTTAAAATTTTTAATTCTAAACTTGTTAATATGAAAGGTCAGTGGTGTAATGTACACCCCTACATTGTGGTGGGGATATTCTAAGGGGCCCAAAGTCTGACTGACATCAAGTACGCACCCTTTGTAAGATCTGTCTTGGGGCCCCAAACCTGATTTTGCAGGGGGGCCCTAATGTTCTACGTTATGTCACCGTGAAAGGTTATTTCATATTAAAATAAAATAAAATAATCATATATATTTTAATGAAATAAATAATTTTATAACCTAGACTTTGGTAAAATTGTGTTGATTGATGAATTACATTATAAAAATCTGTTATAATCTCTGTGCTTTCAGTTTTATACATTATTAGTACAAAATATTTGTGATATCTGTTAGGAGATTTTATTAAAATACTTTATAATTCTTGTTTTTAGTTATTGGTGGGACAGATGTATATTCATATTCCTCTCATGTTCAAATAAATTTTTTAGTTGTTCCAATGAAACATGTTATCATATTTGATGACATTTTAATAAAAAATGTCTCTTAAAAATCAATTGATGAAAGTTATCTTGTAGAATGTGCGCTGATAAGCAATAACGGAAGGAAAAAAATGTTTATATGATTATGAATTGATTTTTGTTTTGATAATTTAAAAATTGACCAAAAAACAAATTTTTTTTAAAATTTAGATTTTAAAATCAAAATTTTAATTTTTAATTAAGTTACAAATTTTTAAAAAAATCTTTGAAATTTAAAACATTTTTGAATATAAATTATGTTTAATTAATGGTACGTTCTGCATATGTTACAATGGTTTTTAGTTATTTCATAAAGACATAATGAAGATGTAAATTATTTTATTGAACTGTTAAGTATTATTCGATGAAGGATATAGTGCACTTAGAAAAAACTTATTGTATCTTTATAAAATTGTAATGTTTGAGACACATGTTAATATAAAATGTTACTAATGTGCTACATATTAAATTTCTTACATTTATGAACTATTAACCCATTTCTAGTTAATAAATAGTTAAATGAATGTTGTCCCCCCCCCCCTTCTTTCTGAGTAGTGCATCAGGAGGAAAAAAAGAAACCTCAATATAATTGACATCTTCATAAATAAAACGTTATCTACTGGAGGAAATTTTAAGCTTAAAAAGCTTCTATATTTTGCTTTTGAAACGCTGTTTTTAAAAATTAATTTGATTGACAAAAATAAATAAATGAAAAAAATAAAAAAAATTTTTCTCTACAAGTTATAAATTTTTAATAGATTCATTTTATAATATTCATATTGAACACATGTTATTGTTCAGCTACAGTGTTAGTTACAAATATATTTTAGAAAAACTTTAAATTATTTTACTCCTGTATTTATAAAAATTGAATCTAGATATGTTTGTACGAAATTAATCTAATGAGTAATTTTACTTTTGCAGAGCCATTTATGAAGGAGATGAATATGAAAAGTTTATGGAAAGATTGGATGCTAGGATCAAGAATCATGACAGGGATATTGAGCGAATGTGCAATTTTCATTATCAGGGTTTCATTGATTCCATCCGTGAATTGCTTCAAGTGAGAACTAAAGCTCAAAAATTAAAGGTAATTCAAATAGTTATTTATTCAAAAGTTTCTTGTTCAGTTGCATAACGGAGAATATTAGGGCCCCACTGCAAAGTCAGGTTTTGGGCACCAAGTTAGATACAAAGGAAGGCAAAACCATAGCCTTAATAGGGTTGTATATTAAACCACTATTCTTGTTTGAAATGTGCGATATTGAGGACAAAAGTATTAATGTTACTGCAGCCAAATGTGCACTACGTAAATGCTCCAATTTCCACCAAAATCTGACTGATTGTTTATTTTTAAAATTAAATACACAAAGGATTTGTTTTTATTTTCTTTTGCTGCTATGGTATTGTGGCACAATTCACATATCACAGATTTGGCTACGGTGACTTTGACATGTAAGTACCCTACATTGTTACCTTATGACTTATTATATACTTATGTATTATTACAACTATATTGGTTACATTGAAGCACATGGTTGTAATTCAGCATGTACGACACATACAAAATTGGGGTTGCCAACTTGGCGAGTTTTAATGAATATTAGTATTTTAGTGAGTAAGTACTTCTTGTTTCCTTATATCATTGTTTTGTAAAATGTAGTTAATCACAAATGTATTTCCTTATATCATTTGTTTTGTTATGTAGTTGATCATAAATATCTTTCTATATTTAAAAAAAAAAATGTTATCTAAAATTAAGTAATGCAAGTTAAAAATTTCCATGTTAAGATTTTTGTTGTGTATTTTGTAAATAGCTTAACATTTTTTTTATTTAAGTTGTAACATTTTATTTTAATAAGATAGTTTGTTGTTTTATAAAGCAAATATTTTTTTAACACTTAATTAATGTATTATTTAATTCTTTGATTTTATTTAGAATGAAGTTCAACTGACCAATGATGACTTACAACAGAGTGCTAAGAAAGTTATACATAAAGCTGAAGAACTTGTCAAACATAGAAGGATTCAATATAATATATCATGTGCTATAGATAATTTGAATTTATGTCAGCCAGTTTTAGAAATGTATTTTAAGTTATTGCATCAGATGAAGGAAAAGAGGTAATAAATTAATCTCTTGATTATTGCAATCCTTAAAAAATTGAGTTTTAAATGTAAAAATTTTATTAAAAGTTTTGATTTTTATTTTAAAAAATTGTAATGCTATCATTAGAATTCCTTTTAAAATATTGTTCAAAATATTTTAGTTACTTGTATGTGTTGCTGTCCAGTTTTCTGTTATTTTAAATTCTCTTGGGGGGGGACCATGTTTTTATTCATCATTTTTGTAATTTGCATGCTAATTAACTGTAAATTTACTATTACAAAATTTTTTTGATACATTTTTTAAATTTGTTTTATTATTTTTTCCCCATTTTCTTTTGATGGCAACTGTATATGGTAAAGTAAGAAATTGTTTTTTGATCAAATGTTTCTATATTTGAAGGGCAATACTTGTATTAAATATGAGTGTATAAGTTATAACAGTATGGATTTATATTATTTCTGGGGCATTGATCTGGGGGTTTGAAACAATGTTTTAAATTTGTTATATTTTTGAACTTTGTCAAAGCTGTCTTGATGTCCAATTGGTCATTTAGTATGTATATACAAAAATAACAGTTTATAAATAAATTAAATTTAAAATCACTTTAATTGTATGTGTTTTGTAATAATGATATTTGTAAATGTGTGTTTATAATTCCATGTACTTTAAACATAATTATAGTTATTTTATTAATGTCTTGTATTCTACCATATATAAATGTTTAATTTTTCTGTATTATCAAAAAATGTATTAAACGTTATAATAAATCTTGATGTACAACTTTTTTATTACTAAGATTGCTGATTTTCTTATAAAATTTTATCTTTAAAATGTATTTATTGTAAAATTAAAATAAATTTTTGATGAATAAAGATTTTCGTATCTTCTTTTGAAAACATTTGTATTATATGTGTTTTTTATAATTTTTCAGATATTATCCAGCTTTAAAAATTTTGGAACAGTTAGAACATACTTATTTGCCTAGGATCAGTCGTTACAGATTTGCCCAAACGATGAAATCAACTATACCTGTGCATAGAGAAAAGATCAAAGAAGCATCCAAATCTGATTTAAATGATTTCCTTGAAAATGTTAGACGAATATCACCAATGATTGGCGAAAAAGCCATGAAGCATGTAAGTTTCTACTAAATATATTTTTTCATTTAGTATTCTTGCAACTAATTATAATTTTTAGAAGTTGGTCAAAAATAATGTCACATCACTTTATTGTAATTTTTTAATACGTCAATTTATATTGATTTGTTTTACTCTGTGAAATGTTTTAATAATTTTTTATTTCCTGAAAATTTTTGTTTATCCTAAGATTTCAGCTTGAAAAGTTATCTATCCAGGATTTTCAGATAAATACCAGAATAGGTTTAATTCCATCCAAAATAAACTAGGAACAAAATTGACCTGGAAATGATGTTTTAATTTTTTAATTTCTTCAGCCTCCTCTATTATAGGAAAAAAATGTGTACTGTTAATATTTCTCTATTTTACAAGAAATTCCAACATATTGAAAAATTGCTTATTTTAATTCAAAATCGATTTTTATTTATAAATGAATGCAAGGGAGGGGGAAATGCTCACTTGCTTTTGAAATTGAAGCAATAATAATTGTCTTAAACAAAGCAACAATGAATATAAGAAAAAAAATAATTAGTAATAGTTCTAGTTCCTGCGGCTGTGGTAGCTTAGTGGTCAAGGTATCGGATTGTGACTGGCTTGTCATGAGTTTTGAGTCCAGTACCGCTAAAGACCGTAGGGGAGTGATGCACGTTAAATCTGTTAAGAGCTCAAGCGTTTTCCCATTGTTGTGGTGTGGTTGTTAGCTGGGGGGAGACAGAGCAGGTCACTTCATCACTTGACCATGGTTCAAAATTACAAGGTCCGTCTCCAAAAGCCCTCATGTAGGTGAACAATGCAACTTTAATATTCACTCGCTCACTTAAACTAGTTCCTGTGAAATTAGTTCTTATTTGAACTAAGTAAAAATCTGGGCTTGAATGGCTGGAACTTAGAATGGTTTCAAATTTTGTACAGATGACTATTTTCTTATTTGGGTATTAATTATAACATCCTCACATCCATTGCTCAACAGTCCAGGATAGACCAAGGTCTTTAGATGTTTCCAACCACCCTTCTGATGTTGACCTTCAGGTAGTTAAACTCCTCCAATACTTAGTTTTAAGAACCAAACAATTCTCTTCTATATCTATCCTTTGAAGTCTAGGTCTTCTTGTAAGGTTACATGGTTTAGCCAGAAATATTCCTTTTAAAATGTTACTATTAATATGGATAACATATCAAATCCAATAAAGATGGCTTATTTTAATTCAATGAACAAATGCCTCTTTTAACATTTGGTGTTGCGTCTTCTACTCCAGATGTTATTTTCCTGAATTCCTCTGAAAACATTTCTCAGGACCTTGGATCCAAAATCCCTTTCTCCTTCAATGATCATAGTTAAGGTCTCCAAAGTATAAGTTAGCAAAACAGATTAGGGTCTTGTAGAGTAATAGCTTTCTTTCTAAATAAAAATCCAGATCTAAGTAAATGTTTCCATCTATAAAATACTTTATTAGTAGTTACAATTTGTCTCTTTATTTGAAGTAGAATTGTTTTTATTAAACATTGATCCCAGATAAATGAATTCTGTGAACCAAATTCAAATTTATTATCTCCAACTAACAGATGAGTTGGGTTGTAAGTATTTCCAAATTTTCAATAGTAATCATATATATATATATATATATATATTGGCTAATAATAACTCCCACTTCCTCTCTATAATTTCAAATGCTTCTATTTAAATAATTTTTACTTTTGGCCCCCAGTACTCTGTCATCTGCAAAACCAGTACTTGAATAGATTTTCTAACTATATGACTAATTCCCAACTTCCTGATGATCCTCCCCAATGCAGTTTTGAATAAAAGGCATGAGAATACATCTCCTAATAAGATAAGAATGTCATTTTATTAGAACCGTTCAAAAGTTCATACTAAGTATTATTTTTACTAAATTTATCGGCTATATAGGAATATCAAAATAATAAGTAGTCAAATAAAAATGGAAATGTGTATTAAATTCATGAGATTTCTCCATAATTTAAGGCCAAAGATATGTGTCATATTGGATTCACATAATAATTTCTCAACCTTTTTTGAACTGGCGCCTCCTTTTCTAGTAAATATTTCAATACCACCTCTTCCCACTCTAGAGAAATAAGAGTGTACATAATACATGGTGAAAACAAGAGTTAAGTTTTAAAAAAGATCAATTACTGATAGAATATATTTTTTAACTTAATTTTTTTTCTAAAGCCCCAATTTTTTTACTTGCGAATCTGAAATAGCTATTGTCACAAATATATTTAAATGTGTAATATTATATATTTTAGTCATAGATAGGATAATGTTGGAATTGAAATGATACTGAATTTCTTTTCTTTAATTATATATTTTAGTCATAGATAGGATAGTGTTGGAATTGAAATACTACTGAATTTCTTCTTCATTTAAAAGAGTAGAATAAAAGTTTTAGCTTACCTGTTATAAAGACAGGAAGGGGTTTTGATGATACAAAGTAATTCATAATAAACTATTGCTTTCAAAATAAATATAAATTGACAGTTTCAGTCTTTAAATAATCACACGTTAATTCCTGGTTGAAATATTTAATTATGTTTCTTGGATAATATATGTAATGAAAAGCAGTGGATGAAACATTTTTCCTACTGCTCGCAGACAAAGACAACACGTACACTACAAAAATTAAAATTTACTATATCATTCACTTTAATGTAGGTCTGAATGTAATGTAATCTTTAAGTTTATCATCCACTTCCCGAACTATCAAAATATGTGGATTTTCATACATGGGATATAGAAATGATTTAAATACATACCATCAACATAAGGTAAACAGTATTAAAGTTTACTTTTGTTTGTACATAATCAGCATGTTTTTTTAGTCTTTTTTTAGACTATATTTGGTTAATTTGCCCAAGCCCCTCCGTGCCAACTCAATGCCCCCTAATTTTCTCTGGTCTTTTACTGCTCCCCTGAAAGCCTCAAACCACAAGGGGGCGTTATTGCCCTCGTTGAGAACCTATGATTTACATGTACATAATCCACTTTTAGAGTCATCAACAATACTATTTATGTAAGAAATGAGCACCTTATATAGTAATTCAAAGAAAACTTTTAATTATAACATATTGGGTATCATAAAACTTCTTTGCGGGAAAATTGGCTGCAGTGCCATTTCTGGAATTCTTATGTAAAATGATTGCTGAATTCTCTCAAATAAGGCTCCCATTTCCCCCCAGCACCCATGTAGCAAGAAAATGGATTTGTCCCATAAATATTTTTTTTTTAAATTTAAATATCTTTTATTTTAATTGGTTTTTTTTCCAGCAATTTTTTTTATAATTATTTCCTACATTTTCCAGCCTTTCCCCCTTTCTTCACCAAAATTTTCCAAGTTATACAAAAATATATAGCAACAATTTTGAATAAAAAGCAAATGGGTGTGGGGAAAAGTTCTGAAGCCCTCAAAAGAAAGTTTAGAAGATTCACTAATTAAGTTTGCCGCTCTGAATAACTCTCAGGCTTTTTGTTTTGCACAATAAATCTCTTGCCTTGACTCGTTTTTAAATTCACTGCTTTGAAAATGTTCTGTTATCTTGAGTGCATGTTTTATAATTGGAGAATCAACATTGCAGTGTTCTAGGCTGTGATTCTGTGTTTCCAAATTGTTTAAATTTCTTAAACGATCCAATTTTTTCCCTCTGACTTTTTGAAAGTTAATTATAGCATGTTAGGGTTAATTGATATTAATACCGCACATTGATTTATTGTTTCATTTTATAATGCCACTACACATGTAAAAATCATCTCAGTAGCTTTTGCAACATTGGTGTAAAATTAACTTTAAAAGCAGAGTGAAAACCCTTTTCTCCTCTTCTTAAAATTACTTATAGTTTTTACTTTGCCAAGTTGGTGATCTGGTCAAGTATTGGACTCCAAAGTGCTGCACTACTTGTTACAGTAGCCTGATAAAATGGCCAAAAGGGGCCTTTCTATGTCATTTTAGAATGCCTTTTGCTGTGCTCGTGGTTTTTCACAAATCTCACCATCTTGCAAATTGTTGCTTTTGTATGACTTCCATCATTGTTATCTAGCAAAAGTTAATTCAAAACTTAGTTTCCTAATATCCCTTCAGCTATAAGACCTTCTTCACAACAAATTTTTGTCAATCTTGGTGACCCCCAAAACCTGTACTATACTTCTATGAGCAACTATATTTCTATACTTTTATATCTACTTATAAATGATTCATTGTTTTTAATTTGAAAATATATTAGAAAGTATTTTTATATATATAGTATATAAATCTATTGATTTCTTACCATATACTTTTATTAAATGTGTAAGTCTAATCATATATCAATAAACAAGAGTGATTTTTTTATTTATAGCAATCAGAGCAAAGCACAGTTGATGTTGATTTCAAATGGAAAAATAAGAAAAGAAAGGCTCCACCTCCTCCTAATCCTTTTACTGGTGAAATTGAACAATTTCCAGATGAAAACGGCTTGGATGATGGGGAAGATCTTAGTGCACAGGACATGATAGATTTTTCTCCTGTTTATCGGTGCTTGCATATACATACAGTGTTGGTATGTGGAATTGATATTAAAGTTCTTTATGTTTATAAAAAAAGTACAATTTTGCTAAACTATTATTTAATTCTACAGTACAGACAGAGAACTCAAACAAATCATTCAAAAAGAAATTAAAATTTTTTAAGTATTCTTTATCTAAAATTTATTGCAATTCATAAATTTGTTATTTGTATCCTTTTAATAATATTTTTAATTTAAGCTCTGTTTTTGATACTTTGTACCTGTACAGTTAAAATAGGACATGTACTGTTTGTGTGAATAATTTTAAAGATATCTGTAATTTCCAATCTCTTTAATTTGTGCTGTGTTCAGTTATTTTTCCACTAATTTTTTGGTACTAAAAAATTAGAAATTTCATATGCAATCTGCAAATTTGTATTTTGTAGCTGTTACAAAGTATTTCAACATTCAGTACATTTTTAATATATATTAACTGTTTTTAATATATATTAACTGAGTTACTTTTAAAAAATAGTAATATAATAAGGCTTTTGGTTTCTTGAATTCTTGAAGAGTACTATTTCTGTTTGTTTTTCATGAATACATTTGCTCATATGTAGATAGAAAGCAACTTCTCATCTATAGGAAGAAGCATTTAATTTGATTTCCATTCTTTGTAAAAGAAAAAATTCTTATGATTTTAATTTAAGCTGAAAGAAATGGTAATTTTGTTCTTATATCAAGAACTAAAGGAAAATAAAAATTACTTGCATAACATCTTCATATTACACACCTGTACATTATTAAGTTAAACACAACTATTATGAGATATAGAAAAATTTGACTAATATTACATTGAAAGAAACTGGAATAAAAGAACATAAGTTATTGAACAGTTTTAATTTGTTATGGAATTTAAATTTTGTTTAAAAGTTACAATAGTAGTGAAAATTTATTTTAATTTGTATCAAATCTTAATATGAAAAGAAAGTTGTTGCTTTTTAATAGCAAGTTGTTTTCAGTTAAAAGACTTTTAACTTTGTATTGATTTCAATATTTTTTCTTTTTAAGGGAGAAAGAGAAGCTTTTGAACAATACTATAGAAATCAAAGAAAACAACAAGCAAAATTAGCTCTGCAGCCTTCAACAAATATGGTCAGTTCAAATTTTTTCAAATGTTTTCTTTTACATTCTTAGACACTAATTTGATACTATAATAAAAATAGTTGAAACAAATCTTATTACAATTTAGCTTAATTATTATTTCTTAAAACTTAAGTAAAAATTAATTTAAATTATGAGTATTAAATTTTGTAAGGTATGAAGTGTATTTATATTTTATGACATTAATTTATAACATAAACAATGGGTTTTTTTTTTTTTTTTTTTTTGAAAAAGATTCAATGTGCATATTTTTTTATTTCTATTTCTCTGCTTAACATTAATATAACAATTTTCTGAATGATATTTTATGTTCTCAGAAATTTAGCTATGCTTAATAAATTGTATCCATTTTTTTCAAAGTATCCATATCAACATTGTGGAATATTGTTTTTAGAAAGTATAAGTTCCTTTAAACTATTGGGATTGATAAAAATAACTTTATCATATATCTCAATTTTTTAAAAAAATATTTGCTTTCCTTGCAGAGTGAAACCATTGATGGCTATAGAACTTACTTTTGTGGTATTGTTGGGTAAGTTCATTTTTAAAATGTTACTTTTGTTAGGTAATGCTGTTAATTTTTAAAAAATATTAGGCTTTATAATTCATTCTTTTTAATTAATATGTAGGTTTTTTGTTGTTGAAGACCATGTCTTAAATACTGGAAATGGCCTTGTAAATAGAACATACTTAGATGAAGTGTGGTCCAATGCTCTTTCTAAGATCGTTGCATCATTAAGGACTCCCTCTGTAAGTAATTAATATACTTATTTAATTTAAAACAATGTATTTTTATATACAAGGGTGATCAAATGAAAAGGTACGAAAACGACACGGTGGGTACAAATATAGACTTTATTCAAAATATACACCATAGACCTGAGCACAACGATCCCACTGATGAACAAGCCGCAGGATTCCTTGTTCCCAGAATTCCTGTGGCTGTGACGAGACCCAGTCCTTCACAGTGTCCTTGAGTACGTTGTCCGAGTTGAAGCGCTTTCCTTTCAGGTGTTTCTTCAGTGGACCAAACACATGGAAATCGCAGGGTGACATGTCCGGACTGTAGGACGGATGGTCCAACGTCTCCCATTGGAACTTGTCCAGTTCCATTTGTGTGACTCTGGAGACGTGTGGAGGCGCGTTATCATGGAGCAGAACCACACCCTCCGTGAGCAGCCCCGGTCTTTTGTTCTTGATGGACCTGCGTAGGCGTCGGAGTGTCTCACAGTACACATCGGAGTTAATGCTTTTTCTGTGCTCGAGTAATTCTGTGCTCGCATCATTTGGACGCCGCTTTTTATAAGAGCCTTTGCTCTCTCCTGCGCATGCGGGCACCCGCGCCTGATCCGATCCCAGTCAGAGTCTCCAATGGCATCCCGAGATGTCTCGCTACATTCTCCTTGCGGAATATGCAAATATTTAACTGTTTCATTTTTATGTCGTTTCGTACCTTTTCCTTTGATCACCCCTTGTATTTAACTTGTGTAATCCTTATATTCATGTATTATATTCTTGTGTATATCTCATTGTAAAATTTTCAAAAATATTGTTAAATAATATAAATTATATTTTTTTAAAAAAAACTTTATTATATTCAGATTATGAAATGGTTACTTTAAAGTTATTTGTATTTCACTCTATTGACCAATAAATCAGCAAAGATTTTGAAGGATTTACACCAAAGTTTATTTACATTAGTAACGAAACTTATTTTACATAAATAACTGGAGTAGTAACTTGCATATTATTATTATTCAAACGATCAAAACTCCCTAATGGTAATCTAAATTGCAACAAATGAGTCTTAATGAAGATGATGCCACATAAACTCGCATAAATACAAATCTTAAGTATTGTCATACATTTCTATAATGTTTTTCTTTTGGATGAACTTTATAGTGTTTTGATTTTCTGTTTTTGTGCACCAGTCTCAGAATCAACATAATTATTCTAGTGATTGACTGTATGCAATTCTCATTTCTTCTCTCTTTGTATGTTTTCAGAGAGTCAGAAAAAATCGTAGGTCCTTTAATATTTTACTTAATTTCTTCCAAAAGCCTAGTTGCTCTCTTTCTGTTCAGAAGTCATAGAACAAAGCATTTGTTGTCCCCCTCCAAATTTCACTCAAGGTCCATTGGTTTGGAGGCATTCTACAATTTGATTTTTTTGTTTTGAGCAAAGACTTTTGTTAATTTCATAATCTTTACTATGACCCTTCAATTTTTTTTATTTCTAGATAATTGGTTATTTACATATACCGTAAAATCTAGCCCATAACGCACACCCATACTTTCAAGTTGCATATTTTAATTTGTAGGTGTATTCCCCATATAATGTGTACCCCCTTTTTTAAGGAAGAAATCTGAAATATATGTGTGAAATGCTCTTATGTTTTGAAGTCATTTATTCAAGGTATTTTTCCAAGCTTTAGATAAAGTAATATGCTTCTATAGAATTACAGCCCTTAAGTTCATAAAGGTTGTCATTTCTTTTAAATAAACAGCATTTTGATATATGTAGATCTATTTTTGTCTAATTTTTATATATACTATCTTTTATTTTTATTTTTAAAGCTCTCATTTTTATACCCAGCGTATAATGCACACCCATAAATTTCGATTTTATTTTTTGTGTTAAAAGTGCATGTTATATGCTGGATTTTATGGTATTTATCTCAAGTAATTGTTTTAATTACTGTTTTGTTCAGCTAAATTCAATTGATATTTTCCCTATTCAGTTGATCATTCTCTGGACTAGCTGTAAATAAACTTTAGTACAGTTATCAATGTAATTCTGGTGGTTTTTTTTCTTTTCCAAATTAAGATTTGTTTGTTGTAATCTTTAAATTATCTCCATTGCTTGTTTATTTTTAAGAAAATAGTTCTTGTTTATCATATTTCACACTTGTTAACCATAACATTGAAAGAGTTCCACTGTGTTTTCTTTCATAGAAGGGAGGTCCTAAATTTTAGTTGTTTTTTTCAGAAAATGTATTATAAAAATTTATAATGTTATATTTAAGCTTGCATGGGAATGTTTTTTACCCATTATTGGTTATATATATGGTATTTGCCAATTGTGTTTTTGATTTTCAGAAAATATTCATTGGACTAATATATAAGTACCGATTTAATTACTAAATTACTGTTTTTCTTAAATATTAGGGATTATTTTGTTTATATATTTCACCAGAATATGACCAAAAGTGAGTAAGTTAAGTTTAGAATAAGTATACATGTCTGTACAGTCTGAATAAATTCCCATTCATTTTTAATGTAGTATTGTCATAATTTGCATGTTTATCTGTAACAGATTGATCTTATTTGAATGTTTTATGTTTGTGAAATAAAGAATAAACCTAACTTTATAATATTCTTTATTCCGTGGGTTTTATTAAAATGAAAACCACTTATTGTTTATTTTCACTCATGCTATTGACTATCTTCCTTTATAAAAAAAGGCTTATATTAAGGAATTTTCTTAAAGGTAATTAAATATTGCTTAAAGTTTTAGTTTTTTTATTTGAATTTATATTTTATAAAATAATATGTATATTTTCAATTCTTTTTTCAGGATTGCTCAACAGACACATCTTTAATGTTACAGTTAAAATATTTGATTATGTTATTTAGCTACACACTTCGAGTGAGTAGACAAAATAACAATTTTTTCCTTGAAAGTATTCATACCTATTTTTCTTACTGAATATTTTTAACCCTTGAATATATCTTTAATTACTTTGCAAAGATTTATCATTTCAGTGTACTGTATAAAATATATTGACAATCAGTTATTTTTATCCTTGTTACATCAATTCAGAATCCAGTTCTTACAAGTTGCTTTATGTCATTTGAGAGTAAAACATTATAAACATTATTAGAACTTTGATTGATAACTAATATATTAATTTATTACTTATATAGACAGTAGATGAATTATTTATAACAGCTTTTACTTTCAATTGTAGATTAATGAACTAATTATGTACATATTGTTTTATTAGAATCGTATATTTTCTAAAAATATTTGGAATATCCTGATGAATGTTATTTTCATTGAAATGTTTTATGTATTCATTCTCTAAGAAAAAAAAAATTGGGATATTATCAATGTTATAAAAATTAATTTACCGACTTTTTAAATAAATTAGTGTAAACTGATTATACTGTTAGTTGCGTTTTAAATATTTACCTGCCATGTAGAGGATTTAATGCATATTAAATCTGTCAAGATTCAAAGTCCTCATTTTGATGTGAAAATTTGGAGAGTGCATGTTCTTTATCACTTGGCTAAGTTCAAAATAATGAAATTCATTGTCAATAACCTACAAGCAGCTTCAAAGTGTAACATCAATAAAAAAATTAAATCTTACAAACATTTAAAATGGGAAATTTTTTTTAGCCTTTTTTAAAATTAATTAATTTATTAGATTAGATATTTGACCCATTTGTTGTTGCTTATCCCATACGATTGACTGTAACATATCAGATTGAGGCCCATGAAATTCATCGGGGCAAGAGGCTAGTTGTATGCCTGTCATTAGCCGTCGCTGAGCACCATACAGGGGACAGTACAATTTAGCTTGGTTCCACTCCAATTTTGTGGGAAAACTCCTGGAGGGTGGTCAAGGCCTCCCTCCTCTCTTCCCCTTCCACCAATCTCAGGAGAGGACTTGCGGCTTGACGAATATTTAGAGAGCCCCTATTGCCACAAAGGTGCTATATATTTACAAACACCCATTGCTCTTCTGGATTCGAAAACTGGCCCTATAACACAGCAGTCATTGTCACTAACCACTATACTTAATGGGCAGCAATCCATTTGTAATTACAAGAAAGAAACTTCTTTTATCTTTTCACAAGACATTTTCAATTGTAATGCAACTATAAAATTACCTATCAACTCAGTTCTTATAACTATCTCTCCTTTTTCTCCTGGGCTTATCTTCAATAAGTTAGTACAGTATTCATGACCCTGATCTATCTTTTCTTGCTTTACTGTCTTTGGTGAATGCATATGATATACCTCTGGGATGCTCTCCTCCTTGTCAAACAATGCCAGTTTCTTCCTTCCTTTATCTTATTTTTAATTCACAAATATGCATTTGTTACAATTAATTATGTGATACACCTAATTATATACTAGTAAATTAATAAGTGTTTGGCACACAGAATGGTCAAATATGGCTTTTGTATCATTAAAATCAGCCAGTTTATCTTTTGATGATTAGATAAAATGTGAGAAAAAAATAAGTTGATTCAAGGCATATGGATATTAAAGCAAACGAATTTGCAAATGTTTTTCTGATGTACTCACTTGAATAATGATCCTGTTATTGAGAGAGTATAGTTAATTTTGTTTCCATTACTAGTTGACAGATTTTGATCATGTTTATTATATTTTATCAGGGATGTTTCATTTTATTTAAAAAAAATGTCTCTGCAAATGTTTTTATGCTTTTGCTTTAAAATTGTTCTACTGTTTTACTCAACAAAACTTAAAGTTGGTTAAACAAAACTGAAAAATTTCAAAGTAAATGAATTTTATTCATGATTATCTGTAATAAAAAATAATAATACATATTACTTTGTTAGAAAAAACTTTATTTTTGTACACTGTCAAATTAATTTTTCCATTTCTCTGTTTGTGTCTTATCATTTTAATATTATTTTTGAAAATGTAATGACTTTTCCCCCAAGTTTGAAAGTCTATGGTAAATAGTATTTCTCTTTAATTTTCAGAGCTATGGCTATCCTGTAAATCAACTATTTGATTTATTATTAGAAATTAGGGACCAATACAATGAAATACTCATGCGGAAATGGAATAAAATATTTAGGAAGATATTTGACTCTGATAATTACCATCCAATAGAGGTCGAGGATCAAGATGCCTATGATGCTGTTATTAATAGGTTTCCATATCATGATGAAGATTTAATGTTGGTAAGGAATTAGTTTTATTTTAGGAATAAGTTTTTTTTCCAATGAATACTTGTGTTCTTTTAGTTTTTTAGAACTTAAAACTTTTAGAACCCCCTCTAACTTTTTAAATCCTTACTGGTATTAATTACAAAGAAAGGGAAATATCTGTGTGCTATAAATAAAGATTTATTTTTACCGTTTTTTTTAAGAAAATTAATACTATTTTGAAATTTGATTGGAAATCAAAGTGGCATTAATTCCTTTATATGTAAAAGCTAAAAATCCTAAATAGATGGTTTTGGATTTCATCAGTTAAATTCCAAATAGTGCTTTAAATTTTTTTTTTATTCGTGTTAATTATGATACTTATGTAAATGTTTTTAAGCATATTAAAGTGCTGGGGGGGGGGGCTAAGAGACTGCACACAATATGAACTAATCTTAATATTGATAATTAATCTATTTTTTCATTGGCACAATTGAAAGTTTATAATAATTTGTATAATACAATAAGGATTAGTTTCTAATTTTATTTTATCCTAGCAATTTTATTTTATTTTACAGAATTATTGTATTGTGCAGTTATTTTGTTTTTTGTACTGTTATTTGATTTTATTATGTTTATTTCAATTAGGCTTTTCTAACACAGTTGGTTACATGCATTTATATTTATTGTAGTCATATTCTCAACATTTAAAAATTTTTTATTGCATTATGAGATAAATTTTTTATGATTATTTATACTCATTTTGTGAAATAATTTCTGTTTAATAATTGCCATTTTTTGCAAATAATTTACCTTTATTTCTTTTATACAGGCTTCTTTTCCCAAAAAATTTCCTTTTTCCCAATTTGTTCCTGAAGTTTATGACCAAGTTAAAGAATTTATAAATGCTTGTTTAAAGTTTTCCCAAGATCTGAATCTCAGGTAAGAAATTTGTTTCTCTTTCTAATTGGTATTGTAAATTATAAATATTTTTAGTAATTTATTTATTTTTTAATCACTATGATTTATTAAATATATTAAAATCATATTTTGTGAACATTTCAGTATTGAAATATTTTGAAATAATTTTCACATTAAATTTTTTATTTTTAAGTATAAATTGTGTTATTTTGTTATACATGTCTAATGTAATTTTCCCCCTCTAAATCATATCTTCAGCTTAACAGAAGTACAAGACATGGTACGGAAATCTACAAATCTCTTACTTACAACTACACTTAGCGGTTGTTTATCAAATCTTATTAAAAATTCTAACCTGGGACTTTTACAGGTAATTTTTATACTAAAAGTATATATTTATATAATAACAGTTTATATGCCCATTACTTTATAAACTAATTTTTGCCATGTTTATGGGAAATTAAATTTTTAGATTCTATAAAAAAACTTATTTTTGTGTATGTTAATTAAAGTGGACTTAATATTTGATTTCATAAGTTGGATTTTCAGAACTGTTCTATCAGACTAGTATTGCCATATGGTTTCTGTTATATGAAAAAGCCACATAAGATATTTAGATTAACTTAAAATTTAAGGTTTTTTTGTAAAAAAAAAATAATAATTTTATAAAACAGGTTTTTAAAAAAAAAACATAGTGTTAATCAAAGTAATTTTAGAAATAAGTAATTAATTCATAGTAGCACATAAACTGTGGATTAAATTTCATGATATTTAACATTCCTTTTACCCCAGCTAATACAAATCACCATCAATACCAACCACCTTGAACAGGCTAGTGTGTATCTTGAAGATTATATTTCAACTGTTACTGGGTAAGCAAATATAAATCTATATATTTGTAAATCATAAATTCAAAGTATGGATATGAAGATAATTGAATTTTGAACTCAATAATTCTTTTAGGTCAGTGACCAACTCTTTTCATGTTGCAAAATTGCAGAGTTGCTCTATGTTCAAGGTTTGTAGTGTTTTCTTTTAAATAATTAGTTCTCAATGAATTATGCATTTTTAAAAATTTGAATACTTTAATTATATCTTATGCATGTGGTACAATATGCATCATATATGACTGGAAATTTTCATGTAATTTTGTTTTTCACTTTAAAAAATATATTTATCTATCTAAATTTTTCTTTTTATTCATTTGTATTTTATTTAAATAAATATGAGATATAAAAATATGTTATTTCTGTACAGGATGCTCGAGCTGATGCAGAATCTCAAATTTATGAGAAGTTAAATGAGAAAATAGATGAGTTCTTAGAATTAGGTGCTTACATTTTATATTTATTTAATTTTTATCCTATTTTTTATTTATTTGTAATGATATATACTGTAGCATATTTTATTTTGTTTCACAGCTAATTATGATTGGTTATTAAATGAACCTGAGGGTCAAGCTAGTAGCTATCTCACCGATCTAATAGCATTTTTGAAAAGCACTTTTGAAGCATTTACCAATCTTCCTGTAAGTTGTTTCACATTTATATTAACTTTTTAATAATTGATTTTTTAATTATAATCAATATTTAGCATGAAGTATACAGAGTGTATGTAGCATTTAATACTCCCCCCCCCCAGAAAGTATATTGCAATTTTTGTATAATTATATTTTAGAATTTCTTTTAGTTAGAAAAGGCATGTTTACAAGAGAAATAACTTATACTTTTTCTGTTTATAATCTCTTTACAAATTAAGAATGAGTAAATAGCTAATATTTGTGAACATTTAAAATTTTTAGGATAAAGTTGCACAGACTGCTTGCATGTCATCCTGCAAACATATTGCAAATGCTCTTATGGGCTTTCTGTTAGATAAGGAAGTGAAACACGTATCTATAGGAGCTTTACAGCAGTTCAATCTGGATGTTATGCAGTGTGAACGTAAGCCATCTCAATTTTTTAAAATTATTTTGCTGCTTTATTTCATTTATTTACATAGTTCTTATTTTGTTAATAATTTATGTATTTGAATAGAACAGTGGAAATTTTTAATAAAGTATTAAAGTGACTTGGATGTAATTAAATTTTTTTTTATGTTTTCTAAAACCAATATCTTTTCAAATAGGTGAAAATACTTTGCCACACACTATATCATGGTTTTGCAATATATGCTACTTGTAATGTATTGCAGATATTTCTCATCTTGAAAGTTGAAGTTATAAAATGCAGCAATATAATTTGATAAATCATAGTGATTAAATCAACTATAACTTAGTTAAAAACTGAATTATATATATACACCCTCCATTCAAATAATTCGATAAAGGACCTTCACATGCAGCACATACAGCTGTTCTGCAAAATTGTTTAAACTAACAGTTATTTGTTTGGCCATTTTGTTGTGTTTTGCATAAGTTGGACTTGCAGCATAGTGCAGTTTCTTTAAAAAAAAAATCAGTATGTGATTTTGTTTTAAGCTTATAAAGTCACCAAAATATTGCTCTATAATTATTTTAATAATGTCTGGAGAAGAAACTATATCTTTAATGTGTGTGAGTAATATCAACTGTTTCATGAAGATCAAGGATTTTCAACCATTGAGGAGGTTCAATAAAATTGACTACTAAATTGAAGTGCACCCCAAAAGTCATTTTCTCACTTCATTTCAGTTCCTTATGCACATGTTGCTAAACATACATAAAATTAGATAGATTACTTTGAACCCCAGTGAACCTTGCTTGCAGTTTTGTGTGGATACCTTTCTGCAAAATATATTTTTCATCAAACTTTTTGAACCCAAGTTATGTGTGTATATAATTATACTTTTTCAACATATTATATATATGATTTATGCTTCTCTAAATTTTATGAGGCTTAAAAATTTGTAAGAAAATAGTGAGTCTGTATATATAATAAAATTAATACACAAAATACATTTTATTTGCTATACAAATTATTAAACTGAAATATTTATTGTTCATCTCACACTTAAAATTAGAAATCTCTCTTTAAAATCTTGTATCTGTATGTATTCTAATTTGGGCAATATTGCTTTAATTCTACTTGAAAAAAAAATGCATGTAATATCCGATAGAGGCTTCTTGTGTTATGTATACTGTGATGTACTTTTTAAAATTTTTTTTAAAAATAAGATAGGTATTGTGTGCCATATTGCAGACTTTGATGAAATGCAGGGAATTTGGTATATCACTTATTTGTAGGCTTTAAAGCAGTCTGTTATAGTATTAATAGGATTGAGCTTTTTTGAAGACCCTATCTAGTTTTAATGTTCTATCAAAATGAATTAATCTTATATAGCTCACACTCACTGAGACCTTCTCAATCGGGCAGATTCAAGGGGAGTTGTCTATATCGTTTGAAATTTATAATGGAGTTAGATAGGGAGATGCATTAGCATGTCTTCTGTTTAACATAGATCCAGAGAGGGTGATCAGAGATAATTGCATAAATACTACTGGTACTATATTTAGTAAATCTGTATATATTTTGGCATATGCTGATGATGTGGACATTATCCCAAGATCTAAAGCTGCTTTGGATGAAAGCTTTCTGGCACTTAGAGATCTGCTAGAAAAAAAACCTGTGAGTGAATATGTGGAGAAGACAAAATATATGTATTGTGGTAGGTTGGAAACCTTTCCTAATTGGTTTGATATAGACTCCTTTAAATTTGAATCTGCAAAAAAAAAAAAATTACCTATCTAGGATCAGAAATAAATTACCAAAATGACAGTCCTGAAATCAGAAAGAGAATTATTGCAGCTAATTGCTGTTTCTCTTTGGTTTAAGATCATTGAAGTCTCACTTAATAAAAAGAAAGACAAAAATCCTGTTGTGTAAGATACTGATTGAATCAGTTTTGATTTATGCCTGAAAGACATGGACCTTGACAAAAAAAAAAAAAAAAAAGAGAGAGAGAGAGAGAGAGATCTTGGCGATTTTTGAAAGGAAGGCTCTACAAACCATATTTGGTGCTGTTCTTGATAATAACAGCTGGAGAAAAAGATATAATATTGAAATATATAAGATCTTTAATAGTGGTAATATTAAGTCTATAAAACTAAGAGTAGAATGAGATGGGCAGGTCATATAGTAAGAATGAGCCTAGAACACAGAGACAGCATTGAAAATTTTTAATGCAATTCCCTCTAATAAAAGACCTAATGGAAGGCCCAAAAGTAGATGGAAAGAGGTAAATGGCCATTCTAAAAGTGAAGATCTGGAGATCAATTGCTGAGAGAAGAGCAGAATGGGAAAATATTTGAGGAAGGCTCAAGCCCACAAAGGGCTGTCTTGCTAATGATGATGATTGTCTTATTGATTAATAAAGAAATTTGATATGGGAACTATTAAAACATTTTATAAAATCATTTTTGAATTGTTTTGAATCATTGATGAACATATTTTTCTATGAGATGAAGCAAAAATCTTATGAAAAACTATCAGTTATTGGTTTGGATTACTTATAAATTTATTTGTATTATATACAATATTTCATGTTATTCCTTTTCTTTTTTTTTTGTTGTACAAAACCAATAAAATATGTGGCTTGTAGAAAGTCTTAATCAATTTTTGAAATTGCAGCAATATGAAATATAATTTACTATTTCAATGCTATATAATCTTCTGTATTTTCAATTTTAATTTTCTTTAAGTTTTTTCTCTGAATGAAACTTGTGTTATTTTTCATTTTTTTCTCTTTACCACATAAATCTTAAAAGATATTTTTTTGTTAGTAAATTTAAATTAAGCTTATTATTAAGTAATTGTTTACAATTCATCAATTATTGCAATTTTTTTTAAAGTGTAGGAGAGTTTATTTTAAAATTTACTAATTAATGTAAAAAAAAATTTTTTTTTAATGTTTCTTAAACTTAAATATATGTTGTATACATACCGCCCAATACATTAACACAAATAAAGCATGAATTTTCTATTCTTTCAGTTTTTGCTAATTGTGTTCCAGTACATGATTTTGAGGAAGGAATTTTACTTATGTGTTTCTCAGAATTGAGACAGGTAATGTGATTGCTTTAGTGAAGCAATTTTTTACTGACTGCTTTGAAAGTTTTTTTTTTATATATATTATAATAAAACCAATATTTTGTCTTTAATATCATCAATTTAAATTATATTTATCCAAAATTGTCATACTGTTTTATTGGAAATTAATATATGTATATATTGAATTTTTATTAGTTATTGGATCTCTTCACTGATTGGGATTGGTCAAATTATTTTCGTGAATATGGTCAGGACGCTAGTAAATATTTGAGAGTCAACCCTCAAACAGCAATAATACTCCTAGAAAAGTATGTATTTTTTACATATATTTTATGTTAAATATGTTTAATATGCTGTCATTTTATTTTAATATATTCCCCTTGTAAAGGGGATGTTTTAAAACTAAATTTTCTTTATATATGCATAAATTTGATAAATTAGGAAGTGGTAAAGCAGGTATGTTTAGCCATGGGCCAAAGATAAAGGTTTATTACAGTGGCTATTATCTGTAGCTGTGACCAATTGAATACAGGAAATAAGTAATGTGAAACATTATTTTTCACGACTTTCAATAGTTATGATTATCAAAGAGAATATTTTCAATAAAAAAAAATTATTATCAATTGGTTATATAAAAAATTATTGATTTGTGGAACTCTAGCAGAGAAATTAAAACTTATCTGTTCTACTGTCAGTTAAATGTCTTTGAAAGTGCAATTTGATTTTAATATGTCAAAAGAGCCAAAAACTACACAGTTTACACTAAATGAAAGAAAGAGTTCAAAGTAAAAGGTATTATATTATGCAAAATGATTTTCATTATTAATTTCATGAGTGTACTAGAGCAGTTGTGTCCCGAACCTCTGGGTTGCGGACCAGTACTGGTCCTTGGATCAAATGGTACCTCAATCAAAAGGAACATTAAATTATTTCCATTTTATTTACTGGGTTGTATTTCTCTTGGGTTTGTGTGATTTTCCTTGGAAATCACTTAATATTCCATGCTAAATTATTTTAAAGAATTTTTTGGTGTAATTGTATTTTATTCTATAATTAAATCAAAACAATCTAAAATATAAACATTTAAACATTCTTCCTCCATAGCAGACTATAGTAGAATTATCAAATGCTGACCATCCCATGGTGATAAAAATGTTAGGAAGTACTGTACCTTAAGGAGTTAAAAGTTTCCGATTTTAGGTCTTGTAATTTTAAATATTGTCACTTATAGTGTTTTTTTCTTTCAAATGGGCTGCAGATTGGTAATTACTATTGCAGACCAAATACACTTCCGAGGAGCTGGTATTACTTTTTAGTGTGAAACCATAAAGAAGGATATTAATTGCAACAATGTAATTTTGGCATGCAGTTTCCTCCCTAGATGGAGGCCCCTGAGCTTTGATGATGCAAAATTGTACTAGGAATTTAAATTTGCCAAGAGCACCCAAGCCAAATAGGCACTCTAGGGATCTTTAACATGCCACATAATTAAAAATGTGGATGCTGTTGATTTTTTGCATCATGAAAATCCATCAACTTGGGGCCAGGGTCGAACCTGCAAACTTGGGCATACAAGGCCAGTGCCTAACCAACTATGCCACCAAGCTGGCACTTTAAGTGTGGTTTTAGGAAATTCATTTTGCTATATTATAAAGTTATTGGGATATGTATTTCATTCAAGGTTTTTAAAATACCTTTATTTTTTATATTCAATATAAATGTTGAACTATTATTTTTCAGAATAAGAGAAGCAGACAAGAAAAAGAATATATTTTCAGCTTTGAAGAAAAATGAAAGAGACAAAAAGAAACTTCTAGAAACTGTGTTAAAACAACTGCGGCAATTAACTACTAATGGAATATCTTAGTAATATATTTCAAACAGAGTAAAATTTATCAGTATTTTATTATATTTTTCCATCCTTTAATTATTGTCATAAAATGTACACTTTTTTAAAGGAAAAAAAAAATTTTATGCAGATAATGCTGATTAAATTCTTTTTTTAAAAAAAACAAAAACATTACCACCTGCTTGTTGGAATTTTTTTTCAATTATAAAACTATAATGTCTTCTGTTGATTTTTGTCTGATGCAGCTATGTTATTTTCATTGCCCTGTATATGGCTTAATTTGTATCTTTTTTTTAAATTTATGTATCTGTATATGTACTTTATTGAAATATGCTGTGTATATGTTTTTAAAGCAAACTAAATTTCTGTAAATGGGGTTCAGATAAAAAAATGTTTTATTTCTTTCCTCGTGATGCTAATTCTTTGAAGTCTATAGCCAAAGTAATAAATAGCCATATAATTATTAAATTTCTATAAAATTTAGTTTATGCTTTGCTGTTTTCTATGTATGGTTGTATTGCTTTATATTTTTTAAATATTTTCTTTAAAAATTTAATTTTAATCCTAAATTTGATTACATTTTTGCTTTGTATTACATTTGTTAATTTGATCCTTATGTAATCTCTCTTTCCCTCTTTAAGTTTGTGGAATTACTAAAGTATATTCCTTTTGATTATAAACACTTCTACTTAAATTTTCTCCTAAATATATTATGCAGAATGTTGTGAACATATTTTTTTCCCTTCTGTTTTTATGTTATTGGTTACTTGCAGGATAAAACGTAAAATGAATTTTTATGTCTAGAATTTGAGTTAAATTTTGTATATTGAAATTAAATTATTATTTATATTAAAAGTGAGATTAATACTGTAGCTTAAAATAATTAACTACAGTATATAGAGTTGGTGCTATCAATTTTTTTTATGCCTCATGGACTTTCTAATTGTGAGAGCTCTCTACTTTTATATAGCCAGCTTTTGCTTAGCAAATATGTCTTAAAACAAGGAGAAAACAAATGACATTAAAAAGCTGAAATGTCAGCTTTTTGTGATGGTTCTGGTCATTAATTTATAACATCTGATAATCATTATTAATGTGAAATGTTGTATTTTTTTATTTTTAATTTTTGCTTACTTTGTCTACTTATATTTATGAATTTGAAATTGTTCCTCTCCAAAGATTAGTCTTAATAGAACTTGTATAGTATTGTTTGAGAAATAAATATTTGTTGTAAATATTTGTATGTAGAGTTCATATTTTTTGTTACCTGCAAATGTTATTGTAAGTAAGCGTTATGTGATTGTATATATTTAACACTGCCACATCGAAGAATAATTGGCAATAAATGAAATGAAATATGGTTGATAGGTATTCAGTTATTGTTTATAAATAATAAATATTATTAAATAGTTATTACTCTATATAAATTGTTTAAATAAAGATTATGCTTTTGAATTTTCAATAGACAATTTTAAAATTTCGTATTTTTATTTTAAAATTTGTATTTTGTTATTAATTAACAAATGTTATTTATACAGTTTGAAATAAACATTTTGCTATAATATTGTGTTCCAGAGTTTTTTCCCACTAATTTTTTCAAAGGTCTTTTAAGAGTTATTTCATTTATTATTTATGAATTATGAGAAAAATCACAATAAATTAAAAATATTTATATTTTCCAAATTTTTAAAAATTAAGTTCAGCTGCATTGAATGAAATTTTAAACAAGGAAATTAATTTGATAGAAAGAATGTATTAAACTTTTTTTTAATGTATGGCAGATCAAAGAATGATCACCGTCAGTCGTAAGACAGGCAGCCTAATACAGTTCAGAATCCAATAAAAGTTACAATGATTTTTATTAACATTAGCTGCTACTACCTCACCAAGTTTTAATAAAGGGCAAGTTTGGGAAGTTATCAAATAAAATTTTTGCTTGTGTTTTGTGAAGTAATCATGTTCATTTTTAATTCTTAAGTTAGAGACATTAACAAATCTAAGCAGGTCATAAGGAGTAGGACTTTCCACTAAAGATTTCAAAATCTTACCCCTCACAGAATCACTATTCTTTGTTCAAGGATGAGCATTGATTATTCCTTTAGCATTGTGATAACTGGAAAATCTGGTTGGGGAAGATCAGAGTCAGTCTTGACTAGTGTGTAGTCAAACCTGTTACCAATGATTCCACAATGACTTGGAATCGATTGCAGGAAAACATTGTGACCATTATCCATCAAATAATTAATTACAATTTGACAATTAAGAACAGGCCTATTCATTGAAAGTAGGACTGAAAAAATTGCTTTAATAGTAGCCTGGTAATCAATGAATATCACAATGTTTTGGTAATCTTTTTTTTAGTGAGCCAGTTGGATAGCAGCCACTTAAGCATCATAGTTGGCACAATTTGCACCAATAACTCTAAAGCTAAAGGGCTGAGGGTAAAACCCAAAATCAGCATTGTTAGCAGAGCTATCAATGTATATGTGCATCATAGGAAATCTTTCTCCTCTAGTGGCCAAAAAGACTATCCTTCAATTCTCTCTTAGTGTAGGATTTCTTCTCTCCTGGCTAGCAGAACCAAGTCTAAATTATAATTTGCCATGATCAATGTTATAAAAACACACCAGCTACAAGCAGGAATTGTCCATTAAATTAGGAAATATCTAAAGTTCATTTGTCACATGTAAAATGGTAGGTTGAGATTTTAACCATAGATCCGCTGTCTTGTACATAAAAAACCCACCACGTCTTATCAATCTTTCAACCAACTTGCGAGTACTTATTTTCCTTCGATGAGTCAGGAAGTACTTCAAGTACATTGTCTGGATAGGTGTAGAAAATGTTCTACCCTTGATGATTCAAAGGACATTATTTTGAGCACTTTCAACCTTGTTTTAAATTGACTCAGAAGCACTTATAAGGAGTTCTCTACCATCTCAGTAGACATAATATAAGATTTATAACTTGTACATAGAGAAGATCTTGTGCAGTATCCCATTTTATGCTGGTAAGCTATTAAAATGAAGTTAATTTTTATGAATTTAAATCTATGTGATCTTGTGAATAAAAGAAATCTAAGCACCACATTGATTTTTGAAAATAGGTTTTTTGTTGTGTATTTTACCCTATGAAATATTCATGATGTGAATTAAAGGGAAAGGACTGATATTTTTATAGATTTGCCCTCTACATTTTTTTTACTGTATGATTTTCAATTTATGAACTCAGCATATTTTATTATAGGATAGGTATTTGACTAATTATTAAGTATTTTTTTCAGTTGATGAAGACATTTGATTAAAAATGGATTTCAGATTAATTTGGACTTAGAGTTTTAACAAACGATAATCTATTGATCATAAAATAAGATTTTCGGAATCTAAATAAGCCAGTAACAGCCTCCGGACTGGAGTGATCACTTTTGTCTAGTGGTAAGTTACGCGCTTACGAATCGGAAGGTACCGAGTTCAAACCTCCGATAATATATAATTATAATACGAGTTTTCAATTTTAAGTGTAAAGTTGGCTGTGAAAAAGTACAATTTAAGTGTCCTGTTGGGGAGAAATGAAATTACTTTCCGAACATCCCAAGACTTGACCTATGAAAAATTGGTCAATTCTTGGGATGAAATTCGTATAGATATTTTCCTTAATTATTACAAAACTGGAATCTGATTTTTACTTTTTCAAAAGTATAACTATGAATTCTAACGGTTTTGTTTTTTCTTTACTTTTTGTATATGATTTACGTTGCAACTCATAAAAATGTTTAAAAAAAATTATGCACAGTTTAAAAATTAATTTCAATAATTTTATTCTCATATTATGATACTATTCTTTTATATTTCAACAGCCAACAAAATGTACATCATATGTCATGATTTAATACTGCCCTTGATAATGTATAATGTAACTACTGAAAATAGCTGAATAGCATAAACTCAGATTTTTAGCAGAGGTGTTTCAAAACAGGTTTAAGTTTTGCATGTGTGTAAAAATGAGAATTATTAGCATTACATACTTGTATATACAAATAACATACAATTCCAGTAAGGAGCTGTATTGCTTAAAGCACAGCCTATTCAGTTACCTAAATAGTTTATTTTTACAATTATTTGACTTTTAAATCTAGAGAAAAAATATTTCATCTGATATAACTTCAACTAATATAAAAGAATCAAAATGTATGAAAAAAAGCACATTAAAAATAACAAAATTAAATATAAAATTTATTTGATCCTAAGATAGCTTTACAAATTAAACATTTTATGCAAATTGAGTACATATATATACATCATGCACAGCATGTAAAAGCACAGTTTACAAATTAAACATCTATCACAGCTTATTTTCACTAAAATTGTGAGCTAAATCTTCCTAAAAATGAAGTAAAATAATCACAACAATTGTTCAAATAATTCGTTCTCTTTTTCTTTTCTAGACAATACATAAATAAGCTTTTATAAATATCTTTGGTCATTCAAAAATTCGCTTTAAAGTAACTTGAAACACAATACAAGACAAATGTAAAAGCCAACAAAAACATTTATAAAAAATATAATTATCACATTATAATAAGTCTAAAAAAATCCTAAAAATTTCTTGTAATGAAAAAATTAATTAAACAAATTGATAACATAATAGAACTTTTACACTTAACAACAGATAGCCAAAATTTCTTACAAGTATTAAAATGAACAATTATTAAAATTCTTACATAAAATTTTGTGACACTAAAAATATTAAATATTTTGAAGACATCACCTTTTAATCTAATGTTCATAAATTGTTAAGTGAGATACACATAAGAAATTACAGTAACAACCATTAAATATTTAAAATATTCAACTGTTAAACCTTTGCATATAAAAATAAGGTAAAAAGAAATATAAGTGTTTTACAACTTTAACTTTTTTTTATAGTATTAACATATAAATGTTTATATATCATGATCTATTTTCTTATAATTACCATTCAAATAATTTAGCAATAAATAACATACAATGAGCAAAAGTATTAACATAAATAGGAAACATTTTGATCTTAAATTAACACATATGATTTAATGAATATTTTTCTTTTTTTATAAAATGTTTCTGTAATATAATCAAAAAACTTAATTTTGAATATTTTGTGATAAATAATAATGATAAACTACATATCACAAAAGCTTTGATTTTGAGGAAAGTAACAAGGGACATCAAAGCTTTATTTATTTAATTTTGTATACATTCACAAATTTATATACATAATGGCACTTAAGATTATTTTTTGACTATTCTGTTTCTGACAAGAGTGATCTTAATTCAGATAAGATAATCTTCATTCATAATAAATCTATATATTTCAATGAATGAAATATAAATCATAAGTCATTCTGCCAGCTATGATTTTATATCAATATCCATGGTATTTTGAATCCCAAATCTCCCACACCTTTTTTAAATAATCTATTAGATCAACTGGAAAGTTCTGTCCTGTAACGTTATTTCAACTTTCGAACACACATGCTAATTTGAGACAAACGTTGTCGCTCTTTATCTTAACATTTAAACACAAGTGTTCTCCTAAATTAACTGAAAGGAAATTGCCTCATCATTATAAAGTGAGACATGATTATGTAAACATGGTTACTGATGCAGTTCATTTACAACACTGTACTTTGCACAAATATCAATAAAATGGAAATGTGCTGAAATTTAGTGAAACGTTTTGGTGGTAATGCAGTTTCAGATAGAACATGAGGAGATGATTTGAAAAATTTGAAGCAGATGATTCTGACCTTAATGATACAATTTGTGACCTTTTTCTGACAACATCAGAGACTGCAGAAGAACAACTCAGCTCAATAAACCACCTCAGGCCATATTCAGAAGTTAGAATTGGTCTATAAATATTCCAGATAGATACCTTATGAGCTAGGTGAGAAAAATTTACATAAGATATTATATTCATATATCTGCTTGTTCGGAACAATAACTGGAACAGATGATAACTGGTTATATAAAGTAGATTACTCATGAAAACATTGAAAGGAAAAGAGGGCATTGTGTGCCAGACAATCTTTCTTCTCCACCTCTAAATCAATCTTGAACCTATGTGTATGGTGGGAAGAGCTGATGTATTACAAACTTTTGAAATTTAACAAAAGCTCAATTGGGAAAGATACTATCACCAAATTGATAAAACAGTTAAAGAAAAGAGGATAGCAATGTTTAATAGGAGGTTCCCCATACTGTATCATGATAATGCCAAACCACATTTTGGTCTTTGGTGACTCATCAGAAAATCACAGAGCTAGGCTGGGAAATTCTGCCACATCTACCATCCTCAACAGACCTAGTACTCTCCAATAATCAGTGGCTTCTCTCCTTACAAAATATGCCAAAAGAAAAAAAAAATTCAAAATTTATACAGACGTCAATTAAGCATTATTTTTCTTCACTTGTAAGGATAGGAGATTTTTTAGAAACAATACTAACAAATTATTACCATGCTGGCAAAAGATCATAAGTAGAGAAGGAAATTATACTGTACAGTAAATATTGTTAAAGGTATTGAAAATGTATTATTTTCTTTCGTATCCCAAATGAACAGAGTTTTTAGGTAGACCTAATATTTTTTTTCGCAAAAGAACACAATCTTTTAGTAATTAGCCTATCGTATACTACTTTGATAATAACTAAATTTTTAAAATAATTTATAGATTTCTGATATATATAAATATACTGTTTACAAGCTTAAGAATCTAAATTTTAAGAAACAGAAATATAATACCCCCCTTCCTACCAAATAATAAAATAAAACTGACCGTAGCTAAGCATTCATGAAGCTCATCAGCATGTTTTTTCATTCATTAAATTTCTTCTAGAGAAAAATTTATACATCTATATTCATTGAAAAAAAAGTTTTTAAAAATTTATAAAGAAAAAAAATTAATGGTTTTTAAATTTTTAATGTGAAATCTATTATTATATTCAAAGTGATAAAGAAACATTAAAACAAAAAATAAGAAACATTCTAAATGCGAAGTTATGTATTTAATTACTAAGAATTTTGATTAACATATACTCATTCATGTATATTTATTCCTTTTCTAGATAAAATTTCAGAATTTAATAATATACAGAGAAATATTATGAAATGCATTCAACTTTATTTTAAAATGCTCAAATGGTATGTATTTATTTTCATACATTTAAGAAATATTTTTGAATTTCATTTCCTTAACATGATTAGAATTTTAAGATTACAGCAAATCTTGATATTTTTCACAATGGTTCTTTATACATAATATTCTCAGCCATTAAATAGTATAAGGAACATTTCATTGTTGGGAATTTAGTAAAGTGCATGAACATGCTCTATGTTCCAATACAATTTTCACATTCACTTTATAAAAATTAACAATGTTTTTCTAACATTTACACATCAAAAATAAAAAATAAATTCAATACAAATGCATATTTACCAACTGCATTTTTATTAAGTAAAAAAATTACAACAAATTTGATTATTTTGATTTAAAAATTTGTGAATGAACCCTAGTACCTTTATTTCATAGAGTTTGTTTTGACAATTTATGAATTCCTAAAAATACATGAAGCATTATTTTACAACCTTATTTTAATTAATTTTTTTTAGTCAAATTTGATTAAAGGCTAATTTTAAAAAGATTACTCCAACAGATCAGTTATTTATAAATAAATACTATTATCATCTAATTGTATAGAATCAAATTAAAATTTTATGATTATGAAGGAATAACATATTTTTCTCTTTGAAATTTACTAGGATACTTTTAAATAATTATAATGATAAAAGTAAGAACAAGAAATCTCTTTCTTCTGTGGTAGAATGAGCATTTATGAATGAAATATTCATATTATTATTCAGATTTATTAAAATAATGCACAATAATTTCTCCAGGCAGTAAGTTAAGATATGTAAACATATTACAATAAAAATAGCCATTTAAAGTTAAAAAGATAGAAAATAAAATACTAAAAATAAATTTTTAAATTTTTCAGTAGCGATTAAAATTTTCAAAGAAGGAAAACAATGACTAGATAAAACAAGAAATTTTACATTATATAACTTGAAACTTAACATAATTAATAATTTAGGAAACTGAGTACTTTGATCTACTTTAAAATTGCTTTACATTAGTACAGCAATGAAAAATACATGTATCATTTGTAGATGAATCAATCTCTATGTCAAATCAATTCCTCTGATCCAGGAGGATAAATCTTTATCCACACAATGTTCCTTTTTGTCATGTTTATTATTTGGATCTGAGTCCGGCTCTAGTAAGAGCTCGGCACACTTTTTGCCAGATAAATAAGCACCATGTGTAGTAGAGTAGAAAGATGGATGAGTGGCTTCTCCAGCAAACATTAAAGCTGGCTAAAAAGCAAAGAAATCCAGAATTTAAAATAGATTCAAAAGTTTTGTTATATTCTGAAATATAGTTTATAAAAAAAAACATTTTGTTTGGCAAGCTTGATAAGTAGAAATAAAATACAAAAGCATAATTAAAAATATGAATCTCCTACTTTGATATAAAAGAGAACAATATAAAATTATTAAATTAGAGATTTTAAGATTTTTATTGTCTAACATGCTCTACTTAATATAATATAAATATACAATAAGTGGCCAAATTAATATGACCACTTGACACTTTTACGAAGATCAGTTATAACTTCACATAGGTGCAACTAGAGGGCAAGATAGCTATTAACAGGGAATGCAGGAATAGTGAAGCATCAATTTCACCATATTGGTAGTGAAACAATAAGGAAAAAATGGGATTTAGCAGTGTTTGAATGTGGGATGATTGTAAGTGACGAAACACCAAAACCAGTATCAACAAAATGGCTGCACTTGTGGAGTGTTTGACAGCAGCAGTTATTAATGTTTACTGAGAATGAATTCCCAAGCAGAAATCTAGATCACATAAGGGCTGTGGTCATCACAGGTTACTGAAAGTTCACTCACAAAGAAGAACCTTGAAAGTCATCCAGTGCAACAGAAGGGCAATCATACTTCAAATTGAGGGAAAACTTGATCAAGGAGCAACTGCAAACATGTCAGAACAAATTGATCACCTCACATTACACTGTATAGGCTATGGTAGCTGACAACCTGTTTGGAAGCCTCTTCCATCTCAAATTCACCATACCACCTACCAACATTTCATACAGTTCATGCTAAGAAGAATCCAGGCAGCATTTTGGGCAAAAGATAGTCCAGTACTGTATTGAAGGGGTGGTCATAATTTACAAATAAGGCTCTTGAATTTCTTAGCAACATACAAATACAGATCAAATACAAAAGGGACTTCTTTAATAGTGATAAACAATTTTTATATGTTTTCCTATAGCAATCATTGTTAATTATTCAAAACTTAAGTAATTATGTGACATTTTACTATAAATATGTTTATTATTTTCTTTATCTAGCATGATAAGTAAGCACTAAGAAGAAAAATTAAAACCTACTGTAGTTACATAGCAAAAACTTATTAAATTGTTAATTGTTAATGCATAAAAAGTCAAATATACTGAAAATTGGCACACATTGAATGCCAATCAAAATCCTCAATTAAGACAATAACTTCATTTTGATGGATAATAATGTTCAGCTAAACTAAGCAATGCTTGTACACACAGGTACCTTCCTAATCGATATATTAGCCAAATGGAGAAGCCATCCCATTTGCCTAACCGAACTCTGATAGAGTACTTTTGGGACAATCTTGGCAGAGCTTTTGCAGCTCTTAATCCTCTTCCCAGGTATTTATATGAGCTGCAACAGGGTTGCACTATGTATGGCCTACCATACTGGTGCATGCATCCAATAATTTAATGTTACCAATATAAGACAACTACTGAACATGCATTATACATAGAGATGAAAATACCTATTAAATTCCAAATTTTTATAAAAACTTTAAATTATTCAACTTATAATTTTTTTTGTTGTCAAAGAATGGACTACTTTAAAAATTAATACTAATAACCTGTTTCATCAGTTTAGATCATTAAATGCAATATACACTAAGCCAAAGGTATAAATATTGACTTAATTTCCTCAAATTTAAATATATTGCTCAAAAAGTCAGTTTAAAAGAACACCTTTGTTCTTTAACTTCTAGAGGCCAGTGTAGTAAAAAGTATATGATAAAATTTATAAGGAACATTTAAATTAAACTAAAATTAATGCAATTGCTTTGTTTCTACTTCAGTTCCCCATTTTTTTTTAATTTGCAAGATAACATGCAGTTGTGACTTAAAATAACTAAAAAAAAATTTTTTTTTTAAATGAAACAATAAAAATGAATAAAATATAATAATTGAATAAAAAGGAAACATATTATGCCAGTATCTTAGAACAAACTTATCCCCAAATCAATTTATCTACTTTGTTTTAATTTTGAATAAACACTATAAAAAAACCACAATTTTAATAAATTAACACATTGATTGCCCATTATCTGTTAACATGCAATTAGGTATTATCACTGAGAAGTCAATCATCTGTTGGTGTATGGTAATGTCTATTTCTCTATTTCAAATTGTCATAATGTTTTGAGTATGTAGTATGTTGATATTGACACAGAGTGAATGATAGAGCCTAATTGTAAATGCATGTGCGCAGGGATGTCTTAAGACTCTTTGAGGTCCTGGGCCCAGAGAAATCTTAAGATTTTTTGAGGCCCAGGGCCCCCATGCAAAAGTAGGCCCTACCTGAGATCTTTAAAAGTAGACAGCATGCATTGTCAAATACTCGCTCAAATGGTAATTTGAACAAATACATGTGCAGAATCTCAAAAACCTAGGCACAAAAAAGCTTGACCAATGGCCGCATTTTGACTAAATGAGTTGAATGATTGTTTATGGTATTAGGCCTAGGCCTAGACATGGACAACAGTTTTCGCATAATAATACACTTTTTGCAGTTGACATGCAATTTGAAATTCTCTGTTCTTTGGAGACTATGTACGGGAATAATATTTGAAATTAAAACTATCTGGATCAAGATCTTTTTAAGAGAGAGAGTATAGAACAAAACAAGGCCCCCACCAAGGTTCAGGCCCTGGACCCAGTTGACCCATGCCTTAAAATATCCCTGCATGTGGGTTCAAACTTACTGTTTTACTATGTATCAAAAAAATTTTATATCCCGAGTTGTACAGATGATAGTTCTGCAAGGCTACATTAAAAGAAAAGAAAATAAATGAAATTCAAAATGTGTTGCTTGAACAAATATGCCAATGATTTTAGTTACATCGATGATAAGGAATTCTTTTCTCCCAAAGATATCTATCACATTTCAGATTCAGAATTCAGACAAATCTTTAGTAGAATATATAATACTTCAAAAACATGACTCTTTTATGAAAGAATTAGGAAGAATGACTTAACATCTACGAAACTATTTCCTTTCACAAAATCTGATTGTTTTCAGCAGCCTGTTTCAGGCAAAAATCTGATAGATTATTTTTGCTATTTTTTTTTATCAATAACGTTTTGAATGAAATATTTGCTTGTAAAATATTTTGCCACCATGAAAAAAGAAACATTCTTGAATTAATCCTTGAAAAGACAGAACAGAAGATGAGCAATTGGTACTTATGGAATTAACTTTACATATGGGAACTATATACTGCATGTAAGATTGAAACATATAGTTTGAAATAATATTAATACTACTAATTTATTATATATTCATTTATAAGAAATATGGCTTTTTGATACAGTTTCTGTGAAAAATATTACATGTTATTACTTACTTTTGTTAACTTCATTCTTTTTTACATAACACATGCTTGCATATTGAGTTACTGGGAAATAATTTTGCTTCTAATGTCTATCATATCTAGATGTATAGTCAAAAAAATTCTAAGATGAAAGACTTACATATTATTTAGAAATCAGTGTAATACACATAATTATCTTTTATTTTCCGTTTTCAACCACATTTACTATAAAAAGTCAGTTCTTGGGAACAATCCACTTTTATGTAAAAGTATTGATTATTAATGGAATATCATGAGGATAGAAGTCAAAGTGTTCAAATACAAATGGAAGCAGGTATATTTTGAACATCAGAACAAAATTTAACCATATTATTTAATGTTTATTTTACACATTATTTCCAAAGAAAAATATCTTTTTTTGTTACTTATTCAATAAAAATATATTTTTTATTCACATTCTCTTAGCTACATTTTTCAATTATTTAATTATACTAAAAAAAAAGAATGAAATTAATGTTAATGTTCATAGTGCAAAATTCGATTTATTCCAGTATTTAATTATATTTTGTTCCTCTTTCCTTTAATATTACTAGTTATATATATGCATAAAAAATTTATTTTATTTTTACCTTACTATGGTATGGATTAGCATAAATAGGAGTAGCTAATAATTCAATGTCTCGCTGAGATCCTTTGACACCAATGTATGAATAAGATCCCCTACTATATGGATGGCTTTTCCAAGATGTGCTATAGAATAAACAAAAACCAAAAAAAAAAGTTTCTTTTTTTTAAAATTGATTTTGAGGGGAAAGGTATTTATAAATATAAATGAACTAAGACATAATGCATAACATATTAACAATTACATTTTTAAAAACTGACATTTCAATACATTACACAAAATTGTAACATTTTTTATATCAATCAAAATTATTTTAATTAATTTGTTTTCTTAATCAAATTTAAAAAGATTGTACATTAAATATTATTTTAAAACAAGTGGGATGACTTAATATTAATTATTCAAAGAAAAAATTATTAATATTAAAAATTTTTTTGTGAAATTTATGAACATTTAATTAGTACTTTCTTATATATATATATAAACTTCATTTAGAAAAAATTATAGTTTATTAATATATAAAAGCAGTTAAATTTTGATTGATATATCATAAAAGTACTTTTCTCTGAACAAGCTTAACATAAAAATTGTCATACAAAATAATTTATTTTAATGAAATATAATTAGACAAGTTTTAACACTTTTATGCTCTTATAATTGAAAAAATAGTTAATAAAATTACAAACTGTAATTTATAAACTATTCAGCATGTTACAGCACTGATTAACAGCAAAAAATTACATACAATGGTTACTTCACACAAATTAATGATCATATTTAAAAGAATAAAATAGCTCACTGAATATCACCTTGTTTACATCTTAGATGCTTCTTAATTATAAAAACTTATAATAAAAATACTCTAATTGTTTACACACAAATCTAAAATTTATTTTAATTCTTTCAAGCAAAACTTTGAAAAAGATATTACTTATTATTTTAAGAAAAGTATAAATTTTGAAGAAACGGAATAGAGTTTGAAACAAACTATTTTATTATTATTCGGACCTCTATTTTACAAACTTCTCTTTAATGAACTTTTCCTGGAACCAAGAACATTTTATGATTTACAAGATAAATCTCTATTTAATGATTTTCCACACAACAAACTTTTTTTGGGGGATTTAGCAACTTTATTAAATAGAAGTCCCACTGTTCTTATAATAACAAGAATGAACATGATATGGGACAAACAAGAGTAGGACTTATTAATATTGTAATACAATTTGTTAGGTATTGCATCATGAGAATACAAATTTATCTCAATGAATCTTTATTTAGTTCTTAATAAAGCATTAACAATTGTTGTTCCTCATTAATAAAGCATTTTGTTCTTTGTAATAAAGTGACTTTGTTCTTTGTTAATAAAGCATTTGTTTATCAGCAATAATAAACAAATGCTTTTGTGAAAAAAATAAAGTTAAAAATTAGGTTCAAAATTATATTTTCTGATGGTAATTTATACTTTTTATTGAATAAAAATATTTCAATAGTCTTTCATTACCAATAACATATTAAATAATCCTTACCAAACTACTTTACAAGGCCTTGGAATGTATGGATCATTAAGAAACTTCCTCAAAATATCAGTACAAGTATTGGCAACTTGTTCCTCAGATAATGTTTCAAGATATTCAGCTTCATGACCTGAAATCCAAGCTAAAAGAATGTTCTCGGTATATCTACGAAAAGAATAAATTTTTCTAAACCATGTTTTACTTATATCCTCCTCTTCAGTCCTTGCCCAAAGTGTAATAACTTCTGAAATTTCTGCATTTAAAAAAGGTCTATCATACTGTAAATATATTTTATTTACCACACCAAAACTTAAATTTTCTATGCACTCCATTTTATATTCAGGTAATTTGGGTTCAAATAGTTCTCCTGCTTTGATTTTAAGTACACCCAATGGAAGAGTAACTACAACATGTTGTGTTAACCATTTTGAGCCATCAGAACATTCTATTGTGATTTGATTGTGAGAAGCCTCCTCGGTATTTGAATTTGATTCTGCAGTACCTTCATTCTGTTGAACTGGAATTTTCATTTTCCATTTAATATGTTTTACTTCACATTGCAGTCTAATACATTCTTTCGGCAAAATATCTGCTAAGAAATTTATTATTAAATGAAAACCACCTGGTATACTAACATTACCACCAGGAAGCTCAGAATAACTACCAAAGTCACTAAGACTAGTTTCATCCATTGAATGGCAACCAGTAATACACGTTTCACGACTTAAGAGATGATCAAAAACTTTTCTGCGCATGATAGCTTCATCACCATGATACTGTTGCAAGTAAGCAGCTATATCCATCTCTAAATGTTTACCAACACTGTCTATGTGTGGTGGTGTTTGTAAATGAAGTAAAAAATATTCTTCACATCTTTTACTAAACCAAAAATATGCACTATATACTTCCTCTATAACAGAAATTGGCACTCTTTTTCCCTCTTCAGTAGTAGCAACAACAGTATGAGGATCTTGATCATTTGTAATGTTGATCAGCCCATTTGAGACAGCTAATTCATAAATAGGATTGCCAAGTACACCATGAATCCAACTGGCTCCTAAGTCTACTTGTTCTTCTCCTACAGAAAATGGTAGATTCAATTAATTAAATTTTAAAGCAAGAACTTATGCTCAACTATTTAAGTTCAATTATTCAGCTGTTCAAATTGAACAGCCATTTAAAAGAACAAGCAGTATTTTTAGAATAGAGAAAAGCTTTCTAGGAATAATAGGTTTCCATCATAATGCAAATTCATCCCCCCCCCAAAAGAAAATATATGAAATAGTCACCTTGTTTAATACATATAATTCAGCATAGTTATAATGAAACAGTTAACAGAAAATTCTGAATTTCATTTACACAAGTAATAGACATTTTATTTGTGTAAATAAACTTAGTAGATGTTAGAGTCTTCAATACTCTAAAATTAAATATATTACCATGGAATCCAGCACATAATGCACACTTTTAGCACAAAAAATAAGATTCAAATTTACAAGTGCACGTTATATGCCAGGTATACAAATGACAGCTTTAAAAAGAAACAAGGTAAAGCATAGAAAAAAATGACAATTCTGCATACATCAAAATACTGTTTCATTAAAAGAAGTGACATTCCTTATGAACTTTTAAAGGGTAGTAGTTCTAGAAGTATACTATTTTTTCCTATAGCTTGGAATAATACTTTCCATAAGTGACATCAAAACATAAAAGCATTGTGCACGTACATTTTAGGTTGCTTCATATAAATTTAAAAATTATATAAAAATATTTTATTTTGCAATGAAACTAACAAAAAACAAATTCATGCAGGCACTTAATAATAAATTTTAATGAGAAATATTATAACATGACAAGTTGTCTTTTCAGAAGTGATATCAAAAATTATAAATTAAATTTAGAATATTTAATAAAGGCTATTAAAACTACATTTAAAATTAAATAGAAATGAAAATATTTGCTACTAATTAAAGGAAAATTAATAAATTTTTTAAAGAATACAAAACACATTAGAATTATCAACATAACCAAAAAAAAAAAATTGGAATCAGGGAACTTCTAATATTGCATGCACTAAAAGTGAAATCGAGATAAAGTGCAAATAATTACAAATAAAGTTTACAAAAGTTAAAATAAAAATGTTTAAGTAATAGATAGAGTAGCTCTCATGAGAAATAAAAATGGTTTCTGAGTAATAAAACAAAGATTTTAGGTTACGCATGCATATTATCCATATAAATTATTTGGAGAAATATTTGTTAATGAATTAAGCAAAATAATAAAAAATTATATGATAAGACTTTCTCTTATAATTCTAGTTTTGTGCTCTTAAAAAAGTCAACCACAGATAGAAAATAGTTTTATATCCAACTTTAATTTGCAACAATTCTTTTCAGTTTACAAAAATGTACAATTTTGTTCATATGAGTTTAAAGATACTTTATACATTCATAATTAATTAATAAATAACAGTTGTTACTTATCCTCGACAGTAACTCAATGAAAAATTCATTATGCAACTGTTTATGTGTGTATCTATGACAAGTTTGATTTGATCATTCATAATTTGAGAATAACAGGGTACTATTTTTTCTAAGATTTGTAATGATGAAAAATTATCAAATAATATTAATCAAAAAAGTTAAAATAACGAGATAAAGTGCAAATAATTACAAATAAAGTTTACAAAAGTTAAAATAAAAATGTTTAAGTAATAGTTAGAGTAGCTCTCATGAGAAATAAAAATGGTTTCTGAGTAATAAAACAAAGATTTTAGGTTACTCATGCATATTATCCATATAAATTATTTGGAGAAATATTTGTTAATGAATTAAGCAAAATAATAAAAAATTATATGATAAGACTTTCTCTTATAATTCTAGTTTTGTGCTCTTAAAAAAGTCAACCACAGATCAGAAAATATAGTTTTATATCCAACTTTAAATTTGCAACAATTTCTTTTCAGTTTACAAAAAATGTAACAATTTTTGTTCATATGAGTTTAAAGATACTTTATACATTCATAATTAAATTAATAAATAACAGTTGTTACTTATCCCACCCAATCGACAGTAACATCAAATTGAGGCCCACAAAATTCATTATGGCAAGGGGCTAGTTGTATGCCTGTCGCTAGCCGTAACTATGAGCACCAAGCAGGTGACAGTTTGATTTGACTCAGTTCCATCCCAATTTTGAAGAATAACACCCCGGAGGGGTGATCAGGGGCCTCCCACCTCCCTTTTTCTCCTGAGAGGACTTTTGTAAATTGATGAATATTAAGTGTCCCCATGCAGTGATAAAAAAAAAAGGCACTATATAATACAAACACCCAGGCCTTATGGCATAGCCAGTCAACATTCCTAACCAATATACCAGATGGGCAGCTATAAATATATAATTATAGTTAACAAGAAAAATTAAATCTTAATCTAAAAACCCATTAATTAACATTAAATTTCACAACTTATAAAAAAAGTGCCCAATAAAAATTTTTCCAATTAACTTTATGTTGTAATAGTAACTTTATACTATATTTAGTCTAGTTTTTTAAAAAATCTGTGTTTATGGAATTTTAACCCTCTCCGTATAGGTAAGTCTGAATATTTTCTGGTCCAGAAATATGAGGTGATTTTTTAATATTTTCTTTATCTACATATGTTACAATTCACATCTTCATCAGTTGTTTTAAAATAATACAAGAATTTTAATAGCTTTTACGTTTTCAAAAAATATATATTCTTTTTCCCACTATTTCAGCGGGCCGGGGTTAAAATTTAAAAAATTCATGCAATATTTTTATTTTCAGATGAATAAAATTTTTAAATACTTTATCTTGAAAAATTTTACAGAAATTTTGTAATAAAACATAAAAAAATAAAAGAAACACTTCAAAGGAATATACTGTTTCCATGACAAACAACCTTTGTAAAGCATTAGTGATTCATCTACAGTCTTTTTCTTAAAAGTGTTCAGTAACATCAGAAATTTTCCATAACTTAGTGCAAGGAAGGGTTGATCAAAATTTTCATTATTGACAAAATGGAGATTTCTCATCAACAAGTAAAAACTACCAAGCTTCATAATTTTTGAAAATATTGGCATGTTTATAGATTCTCTTTTCGGCCAACACCATTGATAATCTGGTTTTACTAGACCTTGCAAAAACAAAGGGCAAAAAATAATATCATTTCATTAATGTTTGTTGCAATTCAGGATTTATGCTTCCTTGGATTAGTAGAGGGATGTTGAGAGGCAAATCTATATGTTTCAAAAAGCATGCAAATTCACAAATACGCTGGGAGAAAAATCAAGCACGAAAAAAGGAATTCCTGAACCCTCTAGTTCCATCTGGAAGCAAAAATAAGCATAACATGATGTTTTTGTAACCTGCATGGAGAAAGAGCGGGATCAGTAGTGAAATAAGGGTGAAAAATTCTTTGCCCGCGATTTTCACATGACCCGTAATCAGGAACGAAATTGATACCCCGCTCAAATCGCAGGAGCCATATGCAGAGGGTTAATTCATTATAAAGGATTTTAGAAAAATAATCAAAAAAGCATGTTTATTACAAAGTATAATATGTTTTATGTACTTTTCTAGAATATACAGAGTAAAAATTGTAGAATTCTTAGCATTTCTAAATTATAGATTGTTTAAGAGAAAAGTCTCAATTAAATAATATATTTTAAAACAATTTAATTATAATACCATCAGCATATTATTAACACTAACAAAAATTTCCTAATCCACATCACACAGCTAGGCTGCATGATAAGGAGTTTTGGTTGTCAAATATGTACCATAACTACAAATAAAAGATCCATATATTGTGATACAGTTAATAATTGGCAAGGCAAAAGTGAATAATGTAAAACATTTGGTTCTTATGTACTATTCTGTTGACCAATTTCTACAAACCAAAAGATGCTGTCAAATGTCATGATATACAGCCAATAAAACAATATAAACAATTCCCACACATATACAAACATAACAAGAATAAGATGACAACATTTGGGGACCTATTTTGAATTGGCAACATCTGTTTTCAAGCTTTGTCCACTGTTGAAAAAAATGCGTTTTTTGTTGTTGTTTTTAAAGTAAAAATTACTCTTTTATAAACATATAGGATAAATCCTGCTACACATTAATCCATAATGGTAATTATCTCGTCATTAGACAGAAACACAAATTAACTCACTGATCCATTGTTGTATTTTACATAGAAGAGTAAATCTGTTTTGAGCAATTATTTACAGGTATATTAATTGCTGGCTATTATATGTGAAATTTTATTTGATGAAAGTTGCTGTTAACAGTGAGTATGAACATAGATACCCTTATAGAATTTCAAATGTTCCTTCAGATATCATGCCATATTAAATGGATTTTAATATGTTATTTACCAGATTTGGAATTGTAAGTATTTTGTAGTACAAATTTACATTTTATTCTTAGGGCAGTAGGTTCAATGATGTGTGTTCAATATCTATATATTATCTCATATATAACAGAACCAATATGAAGTGCAATACTGCAAGTGATGACAAATAGCTATTTTTATTTTTATCACATTTTTCTGAAATTATGCATCTTCTAATATTTAAGCCATTAAATGAAATTTTTAGGGTCATCCAAAATAGAAAATTTAATTTTTATGTGTTCACAATCCCCCAAACCCATCAAAATAGCAAATGATTTATTATGAGTGCAAAGATTATAACACTCTGTTTTCTAAATTTTAATAGTAAGAAGAATTTAAATTAATGTATTCAGTTTTCAAATGTAAAATGTTAAAAATCATTAAATAGCAAGGAAAAATGCGTGAACAATGTATTTAAGCAAGAAATAACTTGCATATTTAAAGCATGTAAAAACAAAACACAAAGCATATGTTGTTTATGTACTCTATAGAGCAGGGGGGGGGGGCTAATAGTGGCCCACAAAGAATTTTTAGGAGCCAGTCTAGAGAGATTAAATATTCACTTTGAATCAAGATTTCTTTCCCGTGAATGATCCAAGATTTATCTTGCATTTTCACTGTTTGCAAAACAGAATTCCTTTATTAGATAAAGAAAGAGAGTATAACTGAAAAGTGTGTCTACGAAGAGATCATCTGTGGAATTTGGAGGACAAGGTCCCAAGAAGACTGCAGGATTTTAAGGAAATTGAGCCTATATAAATTCAATTCACTCTGTAATACCATAACTCCTGATATTGATACAGCACCTGAGAAGCTACACTTGAATTTATTATTGATTTAAAGTCACAGAAACAAGAAAATGTTTAACGTTATGACATTGACTTTTACAAATCTTAGTCAGCTGTATTTCAATGTAATAAATATGTGCCATGGTTGAGTCCTATTATAGCCCACCCCTTGGCGAAAAAAAAAAACTTCCAACTTTGCTAAGGGGCAGCCTGTTTTACACTTTAACCAACTTTCCCCCTTTTTATTTTAGAAAAAGCAAAATTAGGAAAATAATAAAGAATTTAAAATTATATCTTTAATTATAATTAGATAAAATAAATGTTGAAAAATTTTTCACCTTCTCATAGGTTTCGAAAAACTAAGAATTATGTGAAAGCAAAACCGGTTACATAATTCTTAATTTATTTCGGCATTTTATCAATTTGATGGGTAACTATAGGAAAATAACAGAAATTTTTTTCTTTGAGACAAAATACAATACATTCAATCTACTTACTTTTTTCTTAAAAAAAAATAATAATTCGAAACTAAACGAAAGATATTTAATTTTTCAATATTTATCAACTTACCCACAGGTATGGAAATAATTCTTCCCCCTATTCGATTCCTTGCTTCTAGAATTTTAAAATCGGTTTCGCCGTTTTTAACAAGGTGATGAGCAGCAGAAATACCAGCAATTCCAGCACCAATTATGATTGTTTTATAGCAAGACACCGATTCATTTTTGGTTTCCGATTCATTTTCTTCTTCTACAGCTGCCATCATAACAACAAACAAATTGTTAGCATCACATTGTTGAGCGGAAACATAACTACTTTAAAGCGGAAAGTTTTTATAAAAATGTAAGGTAAGTCATTTTAATTAATTTTAATATAAAAATTACTAATATTAAAGAAAAAGTTGAATTAACAGCTAAAAATACTACTAAAATTCATTTAAAGTTTTTTAAACCAATCATTAAGCTTCTGCTTCTTACAAATAGGTTTGCTTAAATATTATTATGAGTTTATATTTAATATTTTTCGATTAAATTTTAGTATTTGGCAACTCAACACAGAAATCGGAAGTAACATCTGTTTCCGAAGTCGCTGTCTGTTCTGTGTTGCGATAAATATTTTTATATGTAAATTAAGATAAATGATTGTACATGTTAATGTATATATGAAGATTCATAAAAAATTATGTTTTCATTTGCTTTTCAAACTTAAATCATAAACTCCTCTGTTGAGATATCGAAATACAAAGAAACAAATTTCAATTTGAATTTATTATATTTAACCAGCGGGATGTTAAATATTTTATGTTGAGCTATTTTTATTATTATTTTTTTAAATTTAGAATTTATTTTTAATCCCAATGTACAACTATGACTTTGAAATTCCAGAAACTTGAAGAAGATTATCTTTCTTTATTAACTGAGGTAGTTCCATATAAAATGTTAATTAATTCCTATTGCTTTATATGTTAATATAAATTTTTAGCTTAGCTGGTAAAATATTTGTGATTATGTGTTTTATTTTTATTAAAATAGAATAGCTTAAATTATTATTATCGTATTAAGTTTGTTTATCATTAAATAATTATTAATTACAACATTTTAGATACAATACAATAATTGTATTAATTTCTCTTTGCATTATTTATCTCTTTGCCCTTGGGTTTATTTCAAGTATCAGTAGGCTTTGTAATAGGGTTAAAAATATAATTTTATGTTTAATATGTCGAAAAAATACTTCAAAGGTTTTCATTATTCTTAACTTTAACAATGTTTCTTGAGGCAAACAGTGTTATATATTTCAACATGTTGGTTAAGCATGGTCTTGTAAACAACAACCAAAAAATTGCCTTGCATCAGAATTTGATGCAGAAATTGCAAAATAAGTTTAAGATTTTTCTAACAATAATCAATGTCTTAACAAGCTTTTTTCTATTTTCAGTCAAAACAGCACATTACCTTTTAATTTTCAAATGGAAAATATAGAGCTAAAATCTGATTTTCAACTTATGAAGAATTCAATCATGCCTTCTTTTTACTGTATTTTGATGAAGCTCTTGCCCAAAGGAAGCTATCCTTCAATGCATAATCATGCCTTATTTATGTCCCTTCTTGCAATTTGATCATATTTCAGTGCACACCATTATTAATCATCAATTTAGCAAATTATTTCTGCCATATAGAATTCAAGTCCAATATAAAAAAAAAAAATCTTTGGTATACTTTGGCTCTGTTTTTTCTTGGTGTTCATAGATGTGAAATAAATCAGTTTTATCCTGAGAGCACACCTTTGAGCAGTTTTATTCATAGATAAAGCATTTTAAGAATAAAATTGAACTCAAAATATTTTGCGAGCATTTTGAAAGCATGCAAATTGTGAGAATTACATCTATTGAATTAAATATCAAACTATTAGTGTCTAGAAAACAAACACATATTTTTTTATCAATTAGCAAGATAAGTGAACGTCTCATTAATTTTGTGTTGTCCCCCCTTCTTTTATTATTAAATATTCATAAATTAATTAATTCAAATTTGCTTATCTTGCTAACTATTCTACATTTTTTTTCTTTCATTAACCATTGAAAGTATTAATATATTTCAAATATACCCCCTAAACAACTTCTCTTCGTTCATGAAAGCTTAAATGTCAGATATCTGATTTAAAATTGATTGTTCTTTAAAAGTTTTTATAGAAAGAATTGCAAATTAATTTAAGGTATTTTTCTTTTGTGTACAGCATGAATAAAAAAATAAACACATGTCGAAGGAAGTTGCCTATTGCTTCTAATATTGTGACTTGTAATTATTATTTAATTCTCTCATTTTTTTTATATAACCTAACTAGTGCAGCAGTTAATTAATTTAGTTATTACTTAATAGCTTTATCAATTTAGTTATTACTAAATCATAAAAAAGCTACCATCAAATTATTGTAAGGTAAAAGGAATTGTTAATTGTTAAAGACAGACTTTCTCCTAAAATCACCCAATAAAGTTGAGTTTGGGTTCATACTAACGACAAAGAATTATCCACATTCATCTCAAGGGGGTGGAATGAAAGAGTGAAAATGGTGTTTGAAGGTCCACACATTTTTTATTGCAACGTCTTTAGATTCATTCACTGTAGTGTGAAGAATTGACTTCAGTTGAAGCTACAAATGCAAATCAATCACAATACTATTATAGATTGAAATAACTTGAGAGAAATATGTACTAATTGTTTGGTCTCATAAAAGGATTTAAAAAAGCAATTTTGAAAGATATTTGTAATTTTCTGCTGTCCAACAGCAGGCAAAATTCAGCCTAAGCAGACTGAATTTTGCCTGTTTTGATTTTTTTTTTAGTACAGTTAAATTCTTTTAATGCAAAAATGCTTAGGACAAAATATCGGTTAACACAAAATAACACAACAGTTCTGACAAACATTTATGTATTTTCATGCATTTTTTCTCTTAACGCAAAATGAAAATCGCTTAACACAAAAAGATTTCTTTTCTAAGAATGAACAAAATGTAAAAAAAATCAGCCGCACAGGAGAGATTTAAGAGGAGTGGGAAAGGAAAGAGATACTTTTTCATATGTTTCATAGAAAGCAGTCTAACTTGGCTTTGGAATAGCCTGTGACACAAACCAGTTTTGTTTATGTAAGCTGCTTTCACCCTCCATCCCTACAAATGCATCACAAAAACATTCAAAATGAGAAACATCATGAAAAAAGTATGCATAGTTATTTAAAGGCACATTCCATTAATGAAATGAATTAAAATAAACAGTTCAGAGACAATTTGATATTAAAAAAGACAATGCAAATAAAAATATCAGATTATTTTCCAAAAACTCAATAAATGTTTTATTTTTGAAAATACTTGAAAATTTTCTATTAAATTTAATTTTTTGTTTTGTTGATTTTTATTAAATGCATGCATATATACTTATCAATTTTAATCAAATGTTCTATAATAAACTTAATTTTGTTGAATATTAAGTTTTTTTTTTTGCAATATTCTTTAACATGTGAAATTCTTTTTACACAAAAAAATATTTCTGTTCCCCTCAGTTTCATGCTAAATGATTTTCACTGTGTTTATCTATAGGCCTCATAAAATTATTTTGCTATTTTTTATATTAAATTTTGGTTTTTATATTTTTCCTTTTCGGGGGGGGGGGGGGGACTCATCTTATTTCATTTTTATCTTTCGTAAAAAAAATTACCCAACATTAAATAGAAACCTAAATAATATTTTACATTATTAGTCAGTCTTTTTGTAGCTTAAAGCAATTGTTTGCTATATTACAAAAAATTTTCATCAATTACATTCAAGTAGTTTCTTTTAATTTTCATGCTTTTATAAATCTCTGATAAAATGGGATTAAAGGAATTCATAATTATTGCTTTTTGTTATATTTAATATTAATATGTATGCACATAAATTTTTTGTGTAGTTTTTTTATTCATGAAATATTTTATTTTATTGTAAATATTTCAATTTTTTTTTTATGTTACATAAACTATCAAGTCTGATATTCTGCCATGTTTTTGAGATTTCATGAATTGCATGTATATGTATTAAAATTATACTAATATTAAATCATTTCTGTCAATTTAGTTTAATACTGTAAAATGTAAATTGGAATGCAAAACTGATTCTTTGCTGATATTGAGCCAAGAATTAGAAAAATGCCGTTTGGAGAGAGATCAGTACAAGTTGATGGCAGATCAGTTACGAACAAGATATAGTGCCTTAAAAAGAAGAGTGGAGGGTTGGGTATGTATTTATATGGTTATACTAAATCAAATCTATTCATTCTATTTATTATGCACGATTATGCTATTTTTATGAATGCTTGATAACTTAAATTTTTGATTCTTTTTTTATGTAATTGACTAAAATGAAATTTTTCAAAATGTAGTGGTATCTATATAAGCCATTAGCAGCCTCTGGACTTAAGTGATCATTTTGGCCCAGTGGTATGTTACATCCTTATGGAACTAAAAGGTACCGGGTCTTCCAGATGCACACTACTTCATTGGTGACCCTGGTTGAACTCAGAAAAAGGCAACCTTCTGAACTGTCGTGGCACCATCTACCTGCAAAAAGAGCAACCAAAAACTCGTCAGATTCACTTGACGCATCAAACTAACTCACCAGACTCACTTAACACAGCAAAAAAAAAATAACTAATATTTTTTATACATTATGAGAGGAATACACAAAAAATTATCAGGATAAATTTTAATATTTTTTCATACATCATATTTTCCTTTTGATACTTATTAAAATTATAAATTTTACAGAATGCATTTTTTACTTACTTCAAGTGAATAGATTTGGGAGAGAGGATATTCAAATAGTCATAGATTTGATTTTATACAGTATATTAATAAAAATAATTAAATGTCTTTCTTAAAAAAAAAGTCCTCATGAAAATAACATATAGGAAGCAATAGTTTAAAAAGTAGACAGTTTATGGTATTCTTTGAACACATCATGTTGTAATGACTTCAATCAGCTTATAAAAACACAATTTATTGCAAGTAAAGATTAACTAAGAACACTTGTTCCGAGATTGGGATCACAGTCTCTTTTACAGTCAAGATCAGTTCCTCTGGTAATAAGGGCCTAAATACTTCGGCTCCGCTGGTCCACTATAATCATGGGTGTGAATGCAGTGGGTCTCTCGCTGTCTATAGCTAGAGAGGTCTCCGATCCTTTCTCTCTCTGTAATGGTAATGGCAGCCAAAGTCCTTCGCTGTCGACTACAATCGCAGATGCAGACGCCGTTAGTTTCTCGCTAAATCGCTTGAGAGGCCTCTATGCGGTTCTCTCTGGATCCTCCTCCAAAATCTCACGCCACGCCTTTTAAAGTCCAGGTTGCTCCCAGTTCCTCTTTTCGGCTCTCCTTTGTCCCTTGGCTGTCGGCTTCTCAAACGTGGGAAAATTTCCGACCCAAATGTCGGGTGCCGCCTCCCGTCACACCGTCGCCAAGGATGCGTGAGAAACGGAAATTCCACACAGGCCGGGAATATGTCCACTCCCAGATTCTGAGAAATGGTCGTGGGAACAGAGGTCAGAAATGTTGACCCTTCCCCCATTTTGGACACTTTTCCCCAGCAATTAGGGAAAGGAGAGCAGCTACATCACAATGTGAATCCTATGAACATGTAGGAATTATGGGAAATCCTATGTTAAATATCTCAGAAGAATAGAATGTCTGCTCCTATTTTCTGGTTTTTATGCTATTTCTTCTGACTGAAATATATTTTTAAATTTGGCATTTTGATTTTTCCCATTACAATAGTGAAATATAAACCACTTATCTCCGCTGGTGTCCTACCTAAAAACAACTGATTTCGAAAAAGATGGGGTACATCTAAGATGATTCTGTGCAAAATTGTTTCTCTGACAGTGTATTTTATAAGATTATTGTAAAGACAATCCAGTTTAAAAAATAAATTTTTGTAGCAGTAACAGTATAAATATTTGGTACCCCAACAAATTCAAATGCTTTCAAATCTTGAATTGTTCTAGTTCAAAATGTGTCCACTGAGGTGTTGTGAGACACAGAAGGCATGCGTGTTGTTACTTTCCAGTTCTTTAGAAATATCACCTCTATCAGAAAAGGACTCTTTTATTTTTCTTGTATACACATTTTTTGTTAAACATCATTTTCATTTCACCGTTTGAAGAATTAAAAAATATTTTGCTAAATGATGCAGAAAACATGTATCTCAATGTTATCCAAACTCTAAGAGAAATTTATAAAACTTGGTTATAACGAATCATCAACCACACTGGGCAACATGTAAAAAACATGCTGAATCCTGTTCTGTCATTCTGTTTTGTAGTGAATGTATCTTATTGGACAATATCTTTTTGTTGGTAACAACTTGGAAAATCAGCCGCCAACCCATGGTCTTGTAATTTATAATTACCAGTAAAACTGCTAAAACTTTAAAACATTTATCCCCATATAATCAAAAACAAAAATATTCTGTATCATTGAGAATGCAAACACATGTTTATACTCGTACCTGACTTATAGTAAAAGCGCAAATTCTGTTTATTTACATAAATTATCCCTATGAAATTCTCTGTTCGACTGCTAAACAAATTACCAAATAAATAAATCCTGCTATAAAATGAAGATTAATATTCTTCATTTTCATTTTCAAAGTATTCCTATATAACAGATTTAGGACTACATCTAATGTCAAGAAGAAATGTTAATAAAATGTGTTCCATATAAGAATTCATATGTGATACACTGTCTTCAGAATCAGTTTAAATGATGATTTATACATGAATCACCATTGTGAAAGGGTTAAAGAAACCATTGTTCTGAATCTGTTCATAAATCTATTCATATGCAATTTTTATCCAAAGGAAAAACCCATAAACTGGCTTAAAAGCTTAATGTTTGTAGATAATAATTAAAATTTAAACATTGTCCGTATAAAGGCGTGTAATGTTATCAGGGACATCTTAAGGCATGGGCCAACTGGGCCCAAGCCCAGTGCCTCTCCAAAAGGGGGGCCTTGTCTCATTCTTGACTCAGCCTTGGTAAAATCATGATTTGAATAATTTCATATATGTCAACTGGCTACATATGATGACCGGGGTCCATGTGTGTGTGCGTATAGGCCTATTTATACCATCATTACTCATTCAGTCAAGAGGCGGAAATCAGTTGAGCCAATCTGTCCAATTGCAAGTCATACACATTTATTTGCTTCAGGTTATTGTTTATATGTGTATCTGACAACGTCTGCCATGTACTGTCTACTTTCATGAGTTATAGGTGGGGCTTACATTTGTGTAGGGGCCCAGCACCTCAAGAAGTTTTAAGACGAGAAGTGTTATGAATAATTTATGCTCATCTGTCATTTTTTTCCCCTATAAAAAAGTTGTTGAACTTTACCAACATGATTGTGAACACAAGTACCCAAATGTGTTAATTTATCAAGTACGTATATGAATTGTGCTTTTTAAAAATGTATAAGTACCTTATTAAAATGTTAAGAATGGTGTAAAAAGAACAGTAAAATTGTATGTATATTTTAACACTTTATTTTACTAATGCAAAGTATTTTAAGATAGAACTAGCAATAAGTGAGTTATAGTAAATGAAATTACAAAATGAGGACATGATCTCAGAATTTGTATTTTTATATTAGACAAAGAAGTTTATGAAAAATAATTCTACAAGACATATAAATCTGATTTTTTAAAAAGATCAGTTAAAAGAAATTTTTAACTTGTAAATGAACACAAATGTTCATGAATATTTTTATGATAAAAAAATGACTTAACTTTCTTAATTAAAATGTTAGACATGCAATTGTATCTATCTTTCATACAAATTTTGAGAAATTATATTTTTTTTTGTCATGTAGTTTTTCCATATGTAACTTATAATTTGTCATTTACAGAACTACTAATATCAATTATAAATTCAGTAACAATTTACTAATGCAAAGTCAGTTTTTTCCAACAAGGAACTGGTATTTAAATAATAATTAAATCTGTGGATCTGTGATGAAAGTAAATATTTACTTTCATCATAAATGCACAACCGTATGAAGATCTTAAAACTTACAAAAATATGTATTATTTTGAGATTTTAAATATTAAGCAGATTTTATTGTATTGAATTCTTTTATAAAACTTGATAATTCCATTTATTTTCTTCCTATTTTTTTGTATTCCAAATTGTGTACTTTTTCTTAGGTTTATTGATTAAAGCCAAAATGAAAATGAGTTATGTAATTAATTTTTTTCATAAAGCTTAGAATTTAAAATGTAAGAGCTTGAAATATTTTCAGAAGCTTACACTTATTATTAGAAATTATATTATTAAAGATCACAATTTTTAACTAATTGTTTAATATAAAATAGAATAATTGTTTAATTTATAAGAGTTTTTATTTTTTTAATTGTATTTTTCATTAAAAGGAATTAATATTATTTTGTATATATGTATGTATGTTTTCTTTCAACATGTAAAATGCAGCGTTCATTTTCTTCCATTAGGGGCCTTCATTGATGGGCGTGTATGATGTTGATGGTTTAAAATGTGAAAGAGAGAAAGTAAGATTTTTTTTTTTACATATCTATGGAAGGAATATATTTTTGTATACAAAAGATTAATTTTATACTTTTAATACTTGATGTTTTTAATAATTTTTATAAATCTTTATAACTTTGTCTATAATTTATTATATTTTTTTATTTCTTTACATGTCATTATGTCAAACATTTTGAAAAAGGGTAGATAACTATAATAAAAAATGTTCTTTTCCCCTCTCAAATAGATTTTAAAATAATTATGATTTAAACATCTTTATATTAATTCTGCAAAAAATATTTCCAATTTATTTTTTACTTAAAAATGCCTATTTTGTATAATATACTTAATGAATCATTTTCTATTGTTACAAATTTTAAATAATCTCATGCTTCAAAAATTCCGTAATTAATAAGGTGTTAAGACTTTATTGTATTTCATAAAATTTATTAAGTAAATGTCCATATAAAAGAGATATTTTTTATTGGTTTGCAAAAGTTTTATAAGAAATTGTTAGTTGTTTTTTGAAATTTAATCTAATTTTTAAAATTTTTTTTTAATGGTCTTATATTTTATTTTAGTTTCTTGTACCATTGTCGAAAATTCTTTTCAATTCCTGTGAATTATGTTGTTTCTTCAAATGCACTTTACTGTCATATATTTTATAAAAACTACTTCTGTAACTTTAAAATTATAGTCATTAATTTTATTTATTTATTTATTTTTTGATAACTTGATGTAACAAAATTGAGTGTCTTGACATAAATGATAATTTGATTGATTATTTTGATACATACATTGGCTTAAGTTTTTGTATCATAAAAATCATTTCAGATTTCAATTATTTTATATTTTCAGGTGTTAGAAAATTCATTCGTAAGTTTATTATATAATAAGAATGAAAAACATTTAAAAAATTTTTATTCATTTTCCTCAGGAAAATGAATTCAGTCTTTAAAGTTTTAAAATTTTGATTATATTTATTAAATATGCTTTTTTGTTTTTGCCTAATATTAAGAAACAAGATATAAACTCTCAAAATATATATTCATGTGTAGCATAATCTCTAATATTTGAGAAAATTCGTAAAAACTTATATAGTCATTGATCACACTGTTTCCTTTATTCTAGAAACATTCAATAATTGTGTAGTTTTCCTACATTGCATTTTAGACTGTATACTTTTGTTTACCATTAAACTACAGAAAATTAAACACTAAAAATGTTTGACATAGAAAAAATGTCGATTTTGCAATGAATAATGTTTTATAAGATGTACTTGTGTATATGATCAGCATGCGATATTATTATGAGAAGATATTTTTTCTGCCAGAAAAAATACTTTATAATCAACTTAAAAATACCTTATCAGTTATTTATTTTAAAATACCAAAAAAGTCTTTACGGTAATAAATCCTATAAATAGGAAATTTTTCTAGCATAAATGATCAGTAATTTTTAGAGAAAGATATAGTTGTTCTTAACAATATTACATTATTTTATTATAGTTATGTAAAATTATCAAACTTAAATATACTTTTTGAAGTATCAAAAATTCAAAAAAAAAGTTTTTAGGGAGAAAATCAAAGTTTTTTTTACGTTTTAAAATCTAAAAAACAGTATTAAAACAAATCTGAAATTATCAGAATATGGCTGTAACTAAAATTCCATCTCAGCTTTAAACATCTGTTTTACTTGAAAACAATTTGAAAAATGAATGTATGAATGATAAAAATATTTTTATTCTAAGTAATTTTATTATATGAACAATAATTTCAGTTTTTTTATTTTTGTCCAATTTTTTTTTTGTTAATTTTATCTTAGTTACATATTTAAGCATCAAGTAAAGAAATGAGCTAAATCATTACATGGTCGTTTTATTTGAAACTTTGTTGATAGTAATTGAATTGTTTTGATTTCGAGTATTAAGAGTTCTTCTTATTTCTAGTTATTCATGTTAAATGTTTACATTTTTTAAAAATATGCTAGAAATTGTAAATTGTGTATAATCGATTTATCTTGAAAATCGTTTATGTATAAAATATATTAGGAATCATTTTGTTTTTTTAATTTTTTTAATTTGAATATATAATTATTCTCTTCCTGAAAGTTGATCTTCGATGGAAAAATATTCATTAATATATTTTAAAATCCAATTTGAATATTTATCCTAAATTATTACTTAATTATATTTCCTGGATATTTGATGTTATAATATGCAGAAAATATAATTAGGTTAATCTCAAGTTAGATACAAAGTACCATACATTTTGGCATATAACATACATTTTTGCTCTAAAAATAGGATCAAAATTTATGGATGCATGTTATATGCTGGATATAAACATAATAGCTTTAAAAATAACAAAAAAATACATACTAAAAAGTAGATTTCTGTATGTATCTAAATATCATTTATTTTAAAAAGAAATGACATCTTATCAATTTTCCATTATTGTATAATGTGAAAAGTTTCTCATATTCATCTTCCATTGCATCTTCAGAGACATCACTAAATTCCATTTCATTTTTTGACCATCACTGTTACTCTGATCTATAAATAAATATTCATTGCCTGTTCCATCTCGATTGTTAGATGTTCTACATTTTTTTAAATGACTTTTTAATTATCGTAAAATATGACGTATAACGCCCACCCATACTTTCAAGCTGTATTTTTTCATTTTTAGGTACATTCGCTGTATAATGCACACCCCTATTTTACAAAGGAACCAGAAGTGTATCTGTACAATGCTCGTATGTTTTTAAGTTATTTATTAGAGTTGTTATCCCAGAATTTTGAAAAAATAGTATACTATCAGAATCAGAACCCTTTAACTTCATTAGGTTTGTCATTTCTTTCAAATATATTTCATTCCGATCTATGTAGAAGTTTTATTTGTTCTTTTTTTTTTAATTTTTGAAGCTATTATTTTTATACCTTGCATATAATGCGCACCCATAAATTTCAATCTCATTTTTTGTGTTAAAAGTGCGTGTTATGCACAGGATTTTACGGTCTGTCAGTTTTTTTTCATTTTATGCTGTTATTTTCCACTCACACACTATGTCTATACTTAAAATGATCACAGCATTGCTCAGGTAAATTTTAGTTTTCTACGTAATGAAAGAATTGTGTGTGTTATGGGGGAATATACATAAAAATTAAAAGTTGCAGTTTGAAATTATAGGTGCACATTATACTTCCTAATGGTAAATGGAATATTTCTGTGTCACTTGTACTTTAAAGAATTTATTTTATAAAAATATTTCAATGTTTATCATAAAAAACTATATTTATTTCAAAAATCTAACTATAGTACAAAAGTCCCCTATATTCAAAATTTAATTAATTATATTGAAAGAAGCTAGTTAAAAGATTAGCTTTTTTATTTAAAGGAAACAAATGAAAGGTATTCTTTAAATTTGATTTGAATTGTACCTCTACTTCTCTGGATGTAGGCTTCCATTTAATATCTTGTTTATGTGTATACATATATTATGTTTCTATTCTCTCAATATGTCTAAAATTTTTTTGTTGTCAAAGTTCATTTGTTTTTATATATTATGTACATCAGATACAATTTAAAATAATGCTTTTTTTCTATCCCTCCCCCCCAAATTTTGTTTTATAGAGTTTAGTTCAATTGTTGGTTGAACTGAAAGATCAAAATAAATTTCTAAAATATGAAGCTGATGATTTGAAGCAAAGATTAGAAGATGCACATGGAGATATGAAAGTATGAATATATAGTTTTGGACTTTTCTAAGCAGTTTTAATATTTCTAAATTTCAATCAACTAATATTTTGAATTGTTCCATAGTGCAGTGAGACAGAGTAGAGTATCATTAATTAGTACATTTTTAAAATAGTTCCCAATAAATCACATATTAGTTCTGAAATATTTGTTTATCTGTCTTGTTATTATAATACAAATTCTTCTGATAAATAATTACATTTTTATCTGTAAATTAAAGATACTATTAAGTGTCAAATTCTTATTCAGACCTTAGCTTAGTAAATATTAAGTAGAAATACATATTAGTTTTAAAATTTATTTCTTAGAAGTGAAAATTATTTATTGCATTTTTTGTATAAATATATAAAAAAAGTTTGACTGAAGGGTAAAAAAAAGGGAAAACAGTTAATGAAATTAATTGTTTTATATTTAAATTTCTTTAACCCCTTAACGATCGAATAATTTTGAAGAAAACGGTCCTAAAAGTGCCTGTTTTTTTTTTATTCAAGAAAATTATATAAAACTAAGTGCAGGTTCAATATATGCATTCACTTTTAATTTTTGGATTAATTTTTAGCATGAAGTATGAAATTTAATTTTTTAAGTAAAGCAAACATTTAGGGTTATAATAACTGAATATTGGTTTTCCAACGAAGAGAAATTTTTTTAAAAAACATGTGTTTTAAAGATTAAATGAAAATTTTATACCCCTTATGCATAATATAAACAAATATTAGTAATTTTTTCTTGTGTGATAAATTTCAAGGCATGAGATGCAAAGGTCAACATCACAATCTGGACAGTATTACCGAGTTTACTTTCTGCCTCTCTTATTGTTTTCATCTCTTTTGAAACAACAAACTTTGCGCTCTCTTGATGATTGCCACTTCTTATCAGTTGGAGGTATTTGTCTAATAAAATGTCTTTCAATCAAATGGTTGAGGTTATTCTCCAAGCTTGGCCGGCCTCTTTTTGTAGTGGCTTCTGATACAGAATACTTTTCAAAAATTCATCTACTAAAGATAAACGGAACATCAAATATGATTTTTTGCCTCCCTGTTTTTTGTAATTAAGGTACGAGTTCAAAATAGTTTGATCTAACAAATGAAAAAATATTTTCTTATAGTACTTCTTACCTCATTTGCAAGCAATAGAGTAATCTCCAATATATTGGTCAACAATGTCTACTGCTCCCATATTTTTATTGTAGTCAGTGACAAAAAAGTACGAAAAGTAGATTCCGATTCACTTCCTGACTCTATCTCCATAATGCATATAATATTAAAAAAATGTTTTTTTTTATCAGAGAACATAACTTGCGAGTTTTCACGAAGAGCTTAACTAAGTACTTGATCTAAGATTACAAAAACGTATCGCTAATATATATGTTTGATTGTGCTGACATCTAGTTAAAAAAAATTAAATAATTATCAGTAAACATGTAACAAATAATCTGATACTGCCATCTGGTGCATAGATCAAGAAATAAACAATATTCCAGGCTTAAAAAATAGATTGTTTGAAGCTTTTTTGGTGAGGTACTTTTCAACACTCCAGCCCGGAAATATCACGAACACGAGGAATACAGAGGAAAATTTCACCCAGTGAATTTGACGGGAGCGAGACTCTAGGGGTTAATAGCATGAAAATATTTACTCATGCTAAATTATTTTTAAAGCTTTATCTGTCAGAAATTACTGTAGTTTCCATTATTATAAATCAGGATATATGTATAATTTTCATTTATTGTTTTTTTTAAATTAGATTTTACGAGAAGAACTTGCGAAGAAGAATGCAGATTGTTTCCAAGAATATTTATCTCCAAATTTCGTTCCATTCTCTGAAAAAGAAGCTTTGGTAAAACAGTTGGAGACTCAAAAACTAAAGGTTGTTAAAATTATGCTTTAAGATATGCGTTTTTTCATTTATGTATTGGTTTTGATGTACAAAAATATACACATTTTCTCTTTTTTTTTTTCAGTCACCATATTTAAAATATTTAGATATAAAAACTTCTGTGCATTTTATTTATTTGATTTGAAGATTTTAATCTGATTTGAGAAGTAAATAATCAATTTGATAAATGTATAATATAGTCATTAAATTAAATTAATATTTTATTCTTAAAATTTCTAAAAATCGATTATAAATTACAAATAAGATTTATGATTAAAAGTGTCCCTTTAAATTGAGCTCATGTTGATAAAGTAAAGAAAGAAGAAATTTCTTAACATATAATAAACAATGGTTAAAATTAAGTTTTCTTTGAAATAAGTGTCTTATTTTCAAAATCTTGTCAGCATAATTATGACTTATGTAAAATAAATATTCCATCTTCATTATCAAATGTTTATAAAGGTTCATTTACTGAAAATTCTTAATGAATGATATATCCAGTCTTTCAGACACTATTGTACTAAATATTTATCAATACTGCATTAACATAGTCAAAAGAGGCATTTATTGACAGAAGAAAAAGTAATTCAAACAAAGCATTAACGCAGCTTAGCCTAATTTGACTATTATGTTATTAAATCAAACAATCAGACAAAGTATTTATTTTTATTAATGTATATTTGCTTGAAATTCGACCAAATTGATCAAATTCAAGGTGCATTTTAGCATACAGGTGGTTAATACTGTAATATAACAAATACTAAAAACTATGATAAGTTATTAATTGTATTAAATGGTAGTAAAAACAATTTCTGTAATAGTTATATTTTTTTAGATAAAATAACCATAGATTAAATAAAAGCAAAAACCATAACATTGAAATGGCTGTAATTTTAAATGAAGAGTGAGAGGATTGAAAATCAAATACCATTGTTTTTGTCTATTCTTTGTGATTTTAGTTGTTTTTGCCTTAAAAATTCGGATGAAATTTTTAAAATCAATTTTCATTTTAAGATAATTTATAAATCAAATTTGATTAACTTGTTCATTAAATGTATCATTATTTCCCTTATTTCCTCCTTTTCCTTATACATTTGTGTTATTTATCCCCCCTTTTTTGTAGTGAATTCCTAATCTTTCACAATTAAACTAAATATGCTGCTGGAAAGCAGTACTGGCTAACATTTTGTATTGTAAATAGCATTCATTGCATTATTTCATACTAACTGTGAAATTTGGGAAATTAATTGTAGCACTTCAGCTTCACAAAGATAACACTTCAGTTAAGAAATTAAATAAGTGATTTATTTACATCCATGTCTATTAATTACAATATTTATATTTAAATAGAAGTTATTGATTATTTCAATACTACATAATATGTTATTTGCGAAGGAGGAGGTAAACACTACCAATTTTGGTGTTTCAAATGAAATCTTTTTTTCCGACTCCCTTGGGGTGAGGCAGTTGCCTCCCTTATACCTCAAATTTTAGTTGGGGCTCCAGCTCATGGGGGGGAGTAGTGTTTTTCTCATGGCCATTGGTTGTCAGGGTGATGTCAAATGAACGACCTAGCAAATTTTTGGGGGTGCATGTGTACATATGAGCGGTGTTATAGTATCCACTTAAAGAAGCCAATTTTGCAGCTGAACGGTGCAAGAACATTACACTCTAACATATGTAATTTTTTCTTCCTTATCTGATATCATTATATGAGTAGAAACAAAGCTCAGATTTTTTTTCAGCTTTTAATGAAATTATATTTTCCATGTATCATCATATCTGGCAGGATTGACCTCAGGGCCTTCCTAAGAAAATATTCTCCAAAATGACTTCTTGTTCACTTTTGTTTTCCAAGTTTTCTCATTCAAGTATCATTTGCTGTAGTACATTCTTCATCAAAGCAACCCTTAGTTTGGCTTCTTGTGACCTCGTCGATCATTGTGTTGGTAACAGTGCATATGCTATTTTTAATGAGTTTCCATTTGTCTTCTAAATTTTCCTCACTGTTTCCAGAATTCAAACAATTTTCAACATTTGGATGTATTCTTGGATTCCATCTATTTCGGAAAAAGTTTGACTAATTAGATGTTCCATTTCATTTTGAAATGTGTATTGCAATATATATGTATGCAATAAAAATGTCCTACAGTTAGTAACACTGGCGAATCTAGCCCTGAGTGGGCCCTGTATCAAAATTCCTTGAGGGGCTTTTTTGGAAAATAAATAAAAATGATCACATTAATAAAACTTCTTTCAAAGTGTCAAAATGTTACATATTGGGTCCTCAATAGCTAGAGGGCACCATATCATTGATATGGCGATAGCTACGCCCCTGGTAACTAAGCAATAAAAAATATCTTTATTAAAGCATTGAATCTTTTTCAGATATTAATATTTTTTTAAAAATAACTTTGTTAATATCATGTTAACTTCAGAAGAAAAGTTACACAATTCACCCCTTAGTGTCATCATTTTTCACTCAGGTGCATGTAGTTATACTGTGCTTTGGGAGAAAAGAAAAGGCATAAATAAGTAAATCCTTCTCTAAAATAAGTAAAATTTTGCAAGCACTGTCAAGGTCAGTGTATTGCATTCCAAAGCCTCTGAAATAGTTTTATAAATGACAGTACAAAGCAAAGGCTCATAATTCGGAAAGGAATATATATACACCAGAGGCACACAATGCAACAACTGAGCAAGGGGCAAGCTTATTAGGAATTGTACATTAAGGAATTAAAGGATTTAATTATTTTGAATTTCTTACAAAAATGACAGTAAAAGAGCATGGGTGGAAAATATATATATAAATTATTATGGGAACATAAATAATTTATTTTCTGATGTGGATTGTGTACTTGTTAGTTTTATTGAAAATTTCAGCAATTTACTTTAAAAGTGTAATTCACAATATATTGTTGTAAATTTTTATTTTTATTTTATAGTGTATGCAACTAACTCAAGATTTAGAAGCAGTACTTGATGAAAAAGAAGAATTAGTTACATCACGAGATCAGTATGTTCATAAATATGAAAGGTTAAATCAGCAAATGAATTATATATTAAGAGGTGATCAACAAAAGCCTGTCGATATTGATGGAGTACTAATGGAAAACAAGTAAGTTATTGTTATAATTTTTAATTCATTGAAACTATTTTGAATTTAAATTTTTGTTTTATGTGAATATTAAGAAATACAAAGACATTTTGGACAGTTTCTGGGAAATTCTATGAAACAGAGATCTTCTAGCACATTACAAGCTAATTTTAATTCACTTTCCAACCTATATTCTTATCAATCAAAAATGCAGAAGAATGGTTAAAAACCTTATGGCTAAAATATGTATTTTTAAGTCATGTATTGCGTTTTCCTAGGTATTTTCTTATTTGAAAGAATTAGTATTTAGCTATTAGCATCATCACACAGCAAATTGGTGTTAAGAAAATTGACACTTTCCACTGAAATTTGACTGATTGTTTTTCTTTTCTCAAATTTAACTTGTAAGAATCTGCTTTTTGTCATTTTCTTTTGCTATTATGATATCATGGCGCAATTACCGTGGTGCCAATGTTGCTGCAGTGACATTTATATGTAAGTACCAAAGAAGTGAAACATATTTAATAAAATAATAATGATCATTTCTAAAGTTATTAAAACAATAATAGCTCTTCATATATTATGACTTTAAATGGAGACATTTATATCAAACATTTTTATTATTCTTTTCTTTACTTGATCTCATTTTTTTAATTCATTGCTGATTGAGTTTACTCTTCAGAATAACTCAAGCAATAAATTATTATCTCTGTGGAGGTGAATTTATAGGTTTATAAAGTTTGATTTTTACTGATTTCTTTTGTTTCATTTTGTTGATGAAAGATAATTATAGAAAGGCCTTTAAAGAAAAAATTTTCATTTAAAAAGTCAAGGAAAATTGTGTTTTGGAAGTTATTACCATATTTCTATAATTAGGGAGAGACTAATGACTAAAAATAAAACTAATCTGTATATAAAAAAATAAGTATATCAGAATTATTTTGATGGTTATAAATGTAAGTAAAGTTATTATTTTTCTCTCATAATGGTTTAATTATGAATAATTTCTTATTAAATTTTGTAGGTTTATTGCATACAATTCTGGATCATGTTTTATGACAAATGAGTAATAATTTGATTATTAGTTGCAAAAAAGGATAATTTTATATGGAAAGAAAAAATGAAATCGTCAAATTCTAATAAGAAAATAGTTGGGTTCTACTTCATGAATACATAGCAGTGATATATTTGGTAATTACAAAATATATAGTAGAATGAAATTATGTACATATTAATATCTTCAGTCAGTAACTTTTTTGCGGAACATAATAGAGTCTATTAAATTATAATCTGGTTGACCCACTTTATTTTATCTCTTGTTTTTGGAAATTTCATTTTTCAGGATTTTTGATTCCTTATTGTTGTGCACATTGTGTTCAGACTATTATTCTTTGGTTTACTTTGAAAGGTATATATGCAGGAAGTTGAAAAAAGGTTTTGACAAAATAAGAGGAATGATTGTACCCATCATGATGTACAATATTTGCCATGGAACCTGGGGACATGAACCACTCTGAGTGGCTGAAAGGCCATGATAGTCGATCTGGTCTTCAATGCAGATCTTTAGTTCATTTGTTTTTAAGCCACTAAAGGTACAGCATGTTTACAAGCACAAAAGTTGTCAGTCATTCAGTTCAGAGTAGATAAAAAGAGTAACTTTGTCATATGAGCAATATTGCCAGTAAACACAAGTCATCACTTCTTGTATGATTTCTTTCCTTTTGAATGTATGTGTTATGGCCAAAGCCTGAAGTTCAGCCAGTTTCCGAATTGGCCGGCCAAATCACACATTGGCCCTGGGTGTGTGGCCAATGTCCGATGTACTGGAAAGGAATAGCGTATATGCGATTTTGGCCAGCCACTTCCCGAAGTGTCCAAGACTCCCTGGCCAATGTTCGATGTGCTGAAGCAAGACTGTTCGATAGGGGCGCTTTCTACAAGCTAGGGAACAGAACATGGTGTTCTCAAACAACTGTACTCCAGTTTTTCATTTTGAAAGAGAAACTACTTACACTGGCATCCGTGAGCACAGAGGAAAAATCATTACGAACCGCTGCCTCTTCACAATCGCTGACCGGCGGTCAAGGCTACACTCAATGCAGTTGCACTACCAAGTGCTCAACAAATTGCTGCAGATGTAAAAATAACAAACTGCCGTGCAATTCGAGATGTCATAAAAGTTCATCTTGTTGTAACAAGTGATGATACTGATAATTTTCTGTAATAAACTAATTCAGTAGATAATGTGATTATCTTTTTGTTTGTTTGTTTTCTCCAAGGGAGAGGAAATTTTCATAAGTGACTAGGAGGTTTCTGATACTGTGAGATCCTTACTTTTTTAAACATCTCCCTTCAGACTACAGCCCACGTAGGGCAACTGTACCTCCTTGGCCTTTGTTCCGAAGGACGATCCTAGGCGCGTAAGAGAGGTGGATTCATTGGAAAACCCCTCTGGGGCAGCTATAATGTGATTATCATTAGCATTACGGTATACAAACACCCAAAATTTGCTCATTACCTTTTTCTTCTGACTTTGGCCGATCGCCCCATGCCATTTCGCGAACTGGCTGGCCAAACCCCGAAATCAAGGAAAGATCGAACTTTGGCCGCCTGTCATTGTGAGGCGATATTGGCTGTTTCGCGATTTGGCCGTAACATATCTATTTTTTATGTATCCAAAGCATCACCATTAAGTATTGAGCATATAGAAATTTCCATTAAGGAGGAGGCAATATTTACAATTGCAACTCATTAACTTATCAAGGTTCCATAGGAAGACAATCAAAGCTTTAAAAGTGGCACCTCCTCAATGCTGGATTAATACCAATCATCTAGAACAACTTTGTAGAAGATATATTGGATAAAATATAAAAGGAGCTGACATATATGCATCTAATTTATTGTCAAGCAAATGCAAAAGGACACAAAGCACAATTCCATTAGGAGTAATTTCCTAAATGTTGTCTTTTTAATACCATTCTGCTTTTAACCATGTTAGTAAAAGAGCGGAAAACTGGCTCATTTGCTATTCCAGATACGTGTATGAAATATTTTTAAAATGTATAGGTATTGAAAATGGAAGAACTGGTTTTAGACAGATTTGAGCAGCTCCTTCCACAAATACTCAAATATTAACAGTCAACATTGATGTATGTCACAGTATGGTGTGGAGGGTTCTACAAGAGTGTTCTACATATACAAAAAAATTTTGACTTTTAAATGATAATTATCCACACTGTGTAGTATTTGTGAGTTGAATGCTGGAGATAGAAATTTACAATCCATTGTAGTGTGTTGTCTTAGTGTTATTTTTTTATGAGATGTCATTTACCAGGGAAAGCATTTTCATCTCACTTATCTGATCTAAGCCTATTAGACTTCTTCTGGGGGCATGGAAGCATTGGTGTATGGTTCACGTTTAGGTAGTATGGAAAATCTGAAAACCATTGTTACTGCCAAACACAGTAAGCATGGCACCAGGAATCCTTAAGAGGCTGTGCCATTTCTTCATTCACCAATGTTAATTGTGTAATCCACCTTTTTGAGTCATATTCTTTAATGTCAGTTTATAGATTTGTATAGCTTATAATTTTTTTAGCTGCCTATTTATGTTTGACAGTTGTTCAATTTGGATATCTCAATTTATGCATTTCTCCTCCTCAGACTGAAATATGACCATAGGTTCCATAGTAAATGTCATTCATCTTGAGGAGTATAACCACTATCATATTTTGATAAAATAAGAGGAAAGCATTTTTGAATACCCTGTATGAATAAGTAAAGTATAACCCTATAAAATAAAGTAAAATAACTATTGGAATATGTTAGCTAACCTTTAGGCTTAGAACTAAGGTTGCAGAGTTAAACAAAGCTTTAAGATGCCTACCACCTTCTTTATTTTTAGAATGAAATAAAATTTACAAGAGCAAATACATTTTAGAAAGAATGGTTTCTAAAAGTTTTTTAAATACTAAAAATAATCTATTGGAATATATATCTCCATAACATTAGAATATCAAAAAATAATCTACTGAAAAAATTGATAAATTTGAAAGTATTAAAATTAATTTTAAAAGATCTTCATTGCTAAAAACCAAGAGTTCCAAAAAAAATTTATACTTGCTATAAAGAACCAAACAATAGAAATATATTTCAAGAAAAATAATAGTTCATAAACACATCCTTTTATGAAATCAACAGCATTTTGTATCTAGTTAACATATAAAATTATTTGGCCATCATTATGTTTATTTAGATAAAACCATTATTATTTTTCTTGAAAATATAAATACAAATTACCCTTAAATCCAGCATATAATGTGCACTTTTAACGTAAAAAATAAGATCGAAATTTATGGATGTGCGTTATACACAAGGTATAAAAACGATAGCTTCAGAAATAAAAAAAAATTAGTGTTCTACATAAATTGAAATACTGTTTATTTAAAAGAAATAACCTTCCTTATGAACTTACTGGGTTGTAGTTCTAAAAGCATACTATTTTTTTCTAAGGCTTGAAATAGTACCTCAAATAAATTACTTCAAAACATAAAAGCATTGCATGCAAACATTTCAGATTTCTTCATCAAAAAGGGGGTGCAGGTTATATGGCAAATATACCTAAAATTTTAAAATTGCAGCTTGAAAGTATGAGTGCACATTATGCGGCAGTGTGCATTATACACAGAATTTTATGGTGGTTTTGTGTGTGTGTGAATTATTACTTACTAGTTTACCTTCTAGTAACTTTTTAATCTGTATATATATACAAGGGGTGATCAAATGAAAAGGTACAAAACGTCATAAAAATGAAACAGTTAAATATTTGCATATTCCGCCAAGGGAGAATGTAGCGAGACATCTCGGGATGCCATTGGAGACTCTGACTGGGATCGGATCATGCGCGGGTGCCCGCATGCGCAGGAGAGAGCAAAGGCTCTTATAAAAAGCGGCGTCCAAATGATACGAGCACAGAATTACTCGAGCACAGAAAAAGCATCAACTCCGATGTGTACTGTGAGACACTCCGACGCCTACGCAGGTCCATCAAGAACAAAAGACCGGGGCTGCTCATGGAGGGTGTGGTTCTGCTCCATGATAACGTGCGTCCACACGTCTCCAGAGTCACACAAATGGAACTGGACAAGTTCCAATGGGAGACGTTGGACCATCCGTCCTACAGTCCGGACATGTCACCCTGCGATTTCCATGTGTTTGGTCCACTGAAGAAACACCTGAAAGGGAAGCGCTTCAACTCGGACGACGTACTCAAGGACAGTGTGAAGGACTGGGTCTCGTCACAGCCACAGGAATTCTGGGAACAAGGAATCCTGCGGCTTGTTCATCAGTGGGATCGTTGTGCTCAGGCCTATGGTGTATATTTTGAATAAAGTCTATATTTGTACCCACCGTGTCGTTTCGTACCTTTTCATTTGATCACCCCTTGTATATATATATATATATATATATAGCAATTATAAATGATTAATATAAGCTCCTTTAAAAACAAAATTAAAAAGAGTTATAATTTTGTAGCTTTATAACACTATTTTGACATTTAGACAATAAATACCTTAATTTTCTGATAGAACCTTTGTTATATCATTAATATCTAATGAATTAAATAAATCTCCAATATTATAACTATGTGTTGGGAGTAAGTTTCCATATTTACTATTTTTAATAATAGATGTAACTTTGAATTTATTTATAATATTTTGTAAAATAGATAGTTATAATTTACTAGCAGTTTTATAATCTAAGTTGTAAACTATACATAATACTGCAAAATTTAAAAATATTCCTATGAAATGTAGGATTTCAAAATACACAGTAACTCAATTTCTGGTCTAATATCTTTTGTCTACTTATATATAATCATTAATAATGTACCAAATTGCTATAATTTTAACTTAATACTAAACAATATGTAAAAATATAGCAGCACAATAGAAGTGTAAGCATAGCTGAAATTTTTATTTCTGTTGCCTTTAGATATCTTCAGGAAAGAATAAAACAAGCTGAGGAGGAAAAAGCGGTAACTGCATCAGCACTTGCAAAATGCAGGGTAATTTCCCTCTTATCTTGTCTTCATTCAAATTTTGTATGAATTTAATCAATTTTTTTAAATCATTGTATTTCTTTGATTTTTTATTTTGAGACAATTTTATGTTTATATTTTCTATAGTTTGGTAAACAAAGGATAAGGGATTCAATAAAAGTAATCACTTTTAATCAATTAATTGACTAAATAAAAACAGTTTTTAAGGGATTAAATTTCCTAAAGGTAATTTTACCCTCCTGAGAATTGTGAGTATTATACAGTTCGTTGTGATTTTGGTAATTAAAATTAAAAAAACCGTGATAGACAAAATATATATAAAATCTTCATATAAAAAACGATTATCAAATTTTTTTATTTGTTATAATTTAACTTAAAATGAACTTTTTCCACATTTTATTAACCTAATATATTTGAAAGTATTGTTAGGTATAGAGGTGTGGTATTCTTGCACTATAAGTTTAAATCTGAAATACTTTTATTATCTTGTATAATTCATTATCATGTGCTTACATGTTATAATTGTTTTGTAATTAAGTTCTTGTTGAATTTGCTTTGAATGTTAAGATAAAACAACAAAGATAATTCAAATGAATAGCTTTTTTTATTATTTTCAAATGTTATTATAAAATAAGAAATTCATTTTATTTAGGCTCTGATTGAAAAGAAACGTACTAAAGGTGGTATGAGAAGTACAATTGCTTCAGGATTATCAATAAGTGCCAAACAAGGTGTGATATATTTGTTTTATTTTTCAAAAAGCTTCTAGGATTAAGATTTTGATAAAAATGATAAAAGTTTAAAATGTATAATAAAACTTTTAAAAAATATGAATTATTTGTTGAGAAGAATAAATATTTCAGATATTTAGTTTTATTTATATATAAGAATTTGCTGTTTGGAAATTCATGTATTTTTTACTTTATCGCTTTTTAAGTAATGTAAATACATAAAAATAAGTTATGCTTGTTTCATTCATAAAATTTTTAAGGAAAGACATAAAAGGTGAACTTAATCTCGTATTTTTATTGTAATTTTCATGTGTGTTATGTAACTATTTATTTACTTCCAGTTGAACAGTTACTGCAGAATAGTCCTTTCCTTGATCTCACAAGTAAATCCTCAAATGCTGTTGAATTTCGTAATCTTATTATAACGTTGTTAGAGAATTTAAGTGATAAAAGTATCGCTCTTTCTCATCAAAAGAAAACCAACAAGTGAGTTATTAAATTTTTTTATTCAAATATAACTAAATAATTTTCTGGTGTAACTTTGAATAATGTTTTAAGTATTTTGTCTAGTAATTTTAAATTTGTAAAAACTATATACAAAGTAGAACTTTAATTCAATATTCCTGAATAAAAATTGTTTATTTTTCTTATATATGTAGGAAAACAAAAATTATTTTAATTTGAAAATTTCAGTATCTGAATAGCTGTAAAAATTATATTTACTTGTTACTGAAACTAAAGGGTTAGATGTCAAAATAAATTCTTATTTATATCTTTTAATGAATATGCTTTGTAAAATGCATTTTGTGTACTTTTTTTTTTATTCCAGAATATTAGGAAATCGAGTTTCTGAGTTAGAAGAGAGAATAAAATCATTAGAAGTTTCAACTGTATGGCATCATCCCGATCCTAGTAATAAATCTTTATTCTGAACATTTGGTTATTTAGTTATTTTAACCTGTAAATTTATGCTGTCAAGCTATTTTTTTTTTTTTTTTTTTTTTTACTTCTATACTCTAAATTCTCAAACATTTAAGGAAATGAAATGAATGAAGAAATTTCATTAGATTTAAATATATATTTTTATACTTTTTTTTAATGTTTTATAAACACTAAATTAGATGCAAATATCAAAAATAATTGAACAAACCTGTGCTCATCTACAAATTTCTGAAAAGTAACTCAATTTTTAATTTAATTGGATATTGAAACACAATAATTTTATTTCTAATGTTCCTTCATTTCAAGTAGAATGTATTTAACTTTTTTATAGAATTCTTTCTTTTCTTAGCATTTCAAATGCAGAAAATTAGTTTCTGCTATATTATTACTCAATAAATGTTCACTTATTTTATTGAAGTCTTGTAAAATGGAAAATGTAGGTATATGTATGAAAAAAAAATCTTCAGTATTTTCAGAGCAAAATGTCATGTCAGTTGTTGGTTCAATTTCTTACATTAAAATCTTTGTAAAAACTGGAAGAGGCATTTTGGATGCATGGTTGTTATTTACAGCATCAAGTAAACAAAATACATTGGAACAGATGCAAGATGTATTTTTGAAATTGTTAATCAGACAGTTAAGGTAGAAGAGCTTCGTATGACAATTGGAATTTTATATGATTGAAATGTTAATGAAGGAAAGGATTTTTTGATTCATTCATTATAGTATAACTTATTGAGTTTTAATTTTTTGAAACGAGAGGAAAATCAAGAGAAGAAATAAAATTCAAATATTTCTGATATTTCATTTCAAATCTACCAGATCTATCTATATATATATCCAGTTAAGACTAAATCAATTTTAGTGTTTGATACTTGAAAGTAGTTAGTTAAAAATTATTTTCTGCTTTAAATTTGAGGAAAATATAATTATAGATGAGTAATTATTTCCATTTAAGATTTATCTTCTTACTCTATTCATACCTTCAAAACCAGACATAAATAGACATTTTTTTGTTTAGAAAGCTTTTCCTCATTTAGTCAAAAAGGAACAACCTTCGAACCAAATTTTATGAAAGTCTGTAGTAATGTGATTGATGCAGTCATTCTTAAACGTAGGGATTGATACTACAGTTGAATTTTTTTTTATTTCACTGGAATTGGCTGAAGAACTGAAAAGAAAAGGGGAAAACTAATTCAGCTGGGACTGTAAGCATAAGTTAGAGAAAAATTCCCAAATCTTAAAATTCTGAAAGAAAAATTATTTATATATATAAAGATGTAATGGTGTTTTTAGCTTGTTCCATCCATTTATTGATATTGAAAACAACAAAAAAGAAGACTGTATGAATTGTTATAGTTGCAAAATACCTTGAACATTTTTAAGAAGTTACCAGAGAAGCAAAGATGAGCAGTTGAGTAAGAGGTGGTATAAACAAATGAATTGTGTCGAAATTATATGATGATTCTGTTAGGTAGTCTAGGGGAAGAAGTAATAGGTACTCTAGTGTTAAAAAAAATTCAAAAATATTTAGTTTACCTCAACTTATGATCCAACAATCTTAGCAGAATTTATAAATCATCAAAAATTTTCTTTGTAAATAGTAGCAACAGATATACATATTTTAAGTTTTTATCGGATCTTTTTCCATCTTTGATTAAAATCTCATTCTTAAATTTTAGATCCTTTTTTACTAATAGAACTTGATTATTTTAATATGATAAATTATAATTAAAATATTTCCCTTTTCACTGATTCCTCATTATTTTATATCAATCGTTTGAAATTTACGTATGTTTTCAGCCCTTTTTAATAATGTTTGTTGTGAGACCAAAAACAGGAATTGATTTTTTGCTTTTCTCAGGATTTCATTTTTTTTCATTCATTTGCTTGAGTTCCCAATATTGAAGATAATCTTAATTTTGCTAATTTACATGATTTATTTTAATTGATTTATCATTTGTGTTAGAAATTATTAAATAGTGTATGCAATATATTTATAAAATCTTTTAAACTTTTTAAGAGATTCAAAATTGAATGCTCTATTTTTGAAATTTTTAACTGAAAAATGTTTTTATTGTTGTAAGAGTGAAATTCCAATTGCATTGTAGGTAAGTTTTCATTCTTGTTCCATTCCTCTAAAATGGAGGACATACAATTACCATCTAAACCATCTCCTCAGCATTCAGTGGATTCCTCTGTAGATAATATTGAAAAAAATGATGATTTGCCTCGAAACATTTTGGATAACCAAAGTATAAAAAGTGATGATCAGTTTTCTGTTTCTGAATCAAGTATAGATATTCGGACCCACTCTGGTTTCAGTGACTTGGATATTCTTCCAACCAAAGATTATTCTAATGAAGGTTAGCTCAAATTTGATTTTTCTTTTTGTGAATAAATGCTGGAACTGTTATGTATATTTGAAAGCATCTGGTGAGCATTTATTTATTTTTTGCATAGTTTGTTTCTCATTCGAAGTGCACGCTTTCATTAGAAGTTGTCAATAGCTTTTTTTGTGATGAAACTATTTTAATTTTCACCAAAGATGAAAGAATGCTTCCTTAAGTATTTGTAGAGGAATTATTTATTGCTTAAAAAGCATTAAATGTGAGTTTATGTAAATTTTAATTTGATGAATTTTTTTAATTTCATTCATGTGTCTAAAATTTTATCAGATATAAAATGGACAGCATTGTTTGAACTGCTTATTTTAAACCCAAATGTATTAAAGTTGACTCTGATTAAGTTTTGTTTGACATTTTATTGAATTGGGCTTCTGATTTTAAGAAACAAATTCATGTTTATATAGTGCTAACAATGTTTCATTTATGCTGCATAGTTCTTTTTTTTATTCATTTTAAATTTCCAACTATATTGTAACCAAAATAAGCAGATTAGATTATTTTAATTGATTATAAATCAGTTTCTTTTTTTAGTTGAGAATATCGCAGATTGCAATGATTTGTGAGCAGTTTATGTGAACAAAATCATTCTTTCTACACTATTCGAAAGTATTTAAAGCAGTTTGGAAATTATTATTAGATTAATTTAAAACTAGTTTAGTGTTTTTCCTTGTAAAAGATTAAAAGAATTAAATTTCAAAAAAGATACTTTCAATAATTTTTTTAATAAAATTAATTCATAATATTTCATTGAAAAATAATGTAATTATTATTTTGCAGTAGTAATTGAAACAACATAACAAATTCTCAATTTTATTAAAATTAATTTTCCTAATGAATCTTTTTTTTTCAACATAGAAGATTTAAATGTTATATATATATACTAAAATCTATAAAATGTATGTTAAAATATTTAATTATTTAATTTTGAAATATTTTGATTTATGTTTAGGTGCATTTGCTAGACAAGGAAGTATGAGTAGTTGCAGTCATTACAGTGATTCAAAAATTAGCTTAGATTCACTTTCACCTGTACATGATTCACGAGCTTTGCACAGTGATTCAGAAGTTACCCCAAGAAAATTTGTAAGTAATTCTGTGCCCCCATCTTTAGCTAATGACCGTCATCAGTGGTCCTCTTTGGATGTTGGAGATTTGCCTTTAAAACTCCAGAAATTCGTTGAGTCAGCACTTGCAGAAGCTGGTAAGAGTTCTGAAAATGAAACTTTAATTAAAAGTCCTCTTCACAAACAAAATACTTCCATTGCTTCTGCTCTGAAGTATAATCCTGGATGTTGATCTGAAGTTAAATCGTTCAATATTAAAATATTTATACTATGTGATATCTATAAATTGAATTAGTCATTTATCATGATGATATAGTAGTCATTTTTTTCTTGTCAGTTTGGTATATATATTTTAAAGAATTATTTATATTTAAATAATATAATTTTTTTAAATTACGATATTATGTTCAAGGCCATGTGTTTTTATGCTAATTTTTATTTATTAATTTTTGGAAACTCAAGAAAATTGTGGAGAATTTTCACTATGTGTGTGTTATTAAATTTAAAAAAAATATATCTTTTGTGTGCGAAACAAATTTTATTTATTTAGTTTTTGAAAATTTTATTTTTTGAAAGAAATTTTAACACATTCTTTAATTTTTAAGAACTTTGATAATTTCTCTAAAAAAAAAATCATTGTCTTTTTTTTGCATGACTAACTATATTCACTTCCCAGCAATAAATTCACGTTTTCAAATAAAAAGGAGCACAAATCTGTTATGACAGATTGTATAGGCATTTCAAAATCCTAGTCATATCAATGTATTCTTTGTATTATATTTGTTAAAGTCATTGTCATGTTAAGATTAATATGTGTTTATATATCTAACTGTTATATATGTTGCTACAATGCATTTTTATTGTAAAATAGGTTTCTGTTAAATATCTATGCAACTTCAAGATTTGGTTTGTAAAAGATAGACCATTCAGCATAGTCTGTTTTAAATTGGTTTATTAAGGCTGATTTTTCTAACATTAATTGCTTAGTAAGCTGTTAGTGTAGAAGCTATTCCTCTTTATAAGTATTATTTTTTATACAAATATCTTTAAAATATTAATTATATTTGATGTTTTTATTTAAAAAAAGTTTCATTATTTTTGTAATTAAAAATGCTAAATTTTATATAAATTTAAAACAAATTCTTTTTTGATAAAACATGTATTTTTCTTTTAGTATCTTATAGTATGTTTGTCTTATTTTTTAGATATTTTTGTTTCTTAAATGGCTTTAGGTTTTGCTTCAATTATATTTCTGTGATTTCAAAATTAAGGCTATCTTTTCACTTAATGTACAAGAGTCAAATAAAACCATAACACATTTTAAAACAGAAAAACATCTCAATTTTCATGAGAATTTACAGTTTGTAATTCATACACCCATTTATAATGTAACATTTTTAAAATTTAAAAATATTCCATAAATAATTTACTTTTCATTTTAATATATAAATGGATAATTCATTTAGCGTTACAATATAGGAGAAAAGAAATGCAAAACACATTTTGTATGAGAAAGAAATTGAAGAAATCATATTGTGAGTTGTATGTAAAATATACTGTTCTCTTTAAGATCACAAAGCTAAAAAAAATGTTAGAGTGCTGAATATCAACAAAATAATTTTCCAAATTTGGGTCCCATTCATTAACATTGCTCAATGACAGCCTTAAAAAAATATATTGGTTTTTTCTACACTTTCAATTTTTTTCATTTAAACACAAGTGACAGTATTTTAAAATGTTTGTCTTGTTTCATAATTATGACTGGAATACCATTTTTACTATGTTATTCCAGGAACATGCATTAAAATTATTTATCATATAATAATCATTGTACATTCCAATATGTGCACAAGTAAAATCAGTGTTGTATATTGGATTAATTTATATATGCATATTTTATATGATGTTAATATTTGTATTAAACGTTTATATTTTATCAATCTTTTATTGATAGAAATAATTAAAGTAAAAATTTTTTTTCCCCAATGGGCTGCACACATTGGCAACAAAGCCTTTGCAGACACCGCAAGTCCCCAAAAGTGAGAGCCATTTCATCGTGGCTCTTGCTACCACAATTTGATGCTTGAATCAATTAAATTTAAATTAAATAAGTCTGGTATTTTGTTAATTTTATGTAAATGTGGTTCATTTTTATGTTATTTACAAAAACTCTTCCACTGATGACAGGTAATTGGTTTCTTTAAAATATTGTGTGAAATGATCTATGAGTGCATATTTTTTCAAATTATAATCTAAAATTTTTAGTTCAAAACTTGTTGAAGATAATAAACACTCTTTTTTTTTTAACTGTAATTGGTTTGTATGGTTTTCTGCAAATTCTATTCTTTCACTTAATATATATATTATACGGATATCTGGATTCTAGTAAATCTTTTCAAATATCTTAGCCATGAATATTCGATATGATGAATTGATATTTTGTTTAGTAATTATAAATGATAAAAAATTTAACTTATAAACTTATTTTTTAAATAATCAATGTGCTCAAGAAAAATACTAATTTATTTTATGGAATTATATTAAATTAATTTGTATTAACAATTTAAGAAATATAATTCATGTACATGTATTGTGTAATATATGGTTATTGTACTTATATGTCTATGGCATAGATTCTCTGATGTTTTAACTGTTAAAAATTTATAGTTTTTTCTGTAGATTAGCTGAGAAATTTATATGTTATACATGTTGTAGATGTTTCTTTTGACTAGTCATTTATTAAAAAAATTATAATTTGAAAAAAAAAATATTTTTTTTATAATTATTTGTATAATTTATCAATTAGGAGTTTTTGTGTTTAATATTTTGCATTTAAGATTTATTTTTATACTTGAAATTTTTTGTTTATTTTTAGTTGAATAATTTATTAAAATTTATGGCATTTATCTTACACAATTACAATTTGCTTTTAATCTGTGATGGGTGTTTTCATGGCATATATGCATAATTTGTTATTGTTGATTATTTTCATGTTTCAACTGCAGATACTGAAGTTAATAATTATGGGTGTAATTATGAACTATATTTATAAATGTTCAACATGCATATATCAGCATTACTTGCATAGTATTACTATATTGTTCTTTATAATATCAGGGAGGGTAAAATCTAGTCTATGGTGTTTATTTATATTATGAATATTTTTATATTTTACAGTGTTTATGGATTCAATTATTTTATTTTCATATTTGATATAATTATTAATATTTATAATCAAGATGAAGATAAAAAAAATCTAGTCTTTTGTCATTCCTTTTGAAAAGAAATGTTTTTTTTTATTAAGGTATACTTTTTGCTGTTCGTTCCATTATTAGTATTTCATAATGCATTCAATATATCTACATGTTGTAGTTTATTATTATAGCATATATATATATATATACTTTAGAAAATTGTTATTGATTAATTCAACATATTTTTTAATTGTTGGAAATTTCAAGTTTTATGAATAAAATTTTTGGAATTTATTTATATATTGTTCAACTTTTTTTTCGTTATCTCATTCTATAAATTGGAACACTTAACTACTTTTTAATTAACATATTTGAATATGGGAATTACTTAACACAGTGGGTTCAATTTTTAATATAAATTAAATATTTCAATTTACTAATCACATTAAAAACAAGCTTTAATTCAATAAGCGATTTCAACTAATTGTCATTATTTAACAAATGCTAATATAAATTATTAAAATAGTTACCACATTTTTGTGACTGTAGATGCATCCAAACTTTATAGCTGATTTTTAGAAAATAATATTTATTAAATTTTTTAGTAAATTACCTTTGAACCATAAAAAATAAATGTATACCAGTTTAAATCAAAATATTCTATGTAAAATTAGGCATGTGATGGACAATATTAGATCTAAAAAATACAATACATCAAGCAAGGAAGCCATTTCTATTTGCTTATATGTTTACAAACGTTTATTGTTCTTGTATAGACTATTCCTAGTGTGGCTTATACAGGTGCCCCAGGACTATTGGGACAAACATTAAGGAACATCACAAGGATTCAGATTTGCATAGCAACCCATAGTTGGAAATTTCATGGGGAAAATAGTATGACAGGTACAAAAACGAAGACTGAGATCATCCGAAATATTTATTGGTGAATGATATTACATGTGCTGGTAGATGATATTTGAAAATGTCACAAAAGATGTTAAAGTTTCCACCATTGCTGCCGACGAATGCGTTACATCGTCCATCCATGATTGGTGGACTTGCTCAAATACATCTGGATTTTGTTGACATCCTAGCAGCACAGACGATTCTTGAAGCTAGCCAAGGCACAGGTCAAGTAAGCTTGATAGCGGCTATTTCAAAAAAGATGAATGATCTGCAGACGTTAGTAAAAATAGGTGGCCAAATTAGTAACATAGGTGGTCCGGTGATCTCTCTGTAGGTACCTTTCGCGCACTGCGTACTACTTTGAGTTGGCCTGTATCAAAGTTCTTTGGGGCCTCTAGAAAGGTCCCAAGGAACTTTGATACTTAACATTTTGAATTTTTTTACACATTTTGGGCCTTCAAAGCTTGGATATTATTGATACGGGGTTAGCTACCCCCTGCTTTTGCGGTACAATTTTTCTGCTGTTCGTGTATTTCCTTCTTCCAATCCATAAATCAGGTGCATATTTGCCAGCTCGCTGTTCGTAAAACGTTCCGTACTCCTCTGCGGGCGATAGAAGATCAAATGACTGCGGTAATGCATGTCTGTGTCCTCCAATGCTCTTGTGAACAACGCCACCTAGCGCCGAACGAAGATTTTTCCGACCATGGTTTGGTATGCAAATCTGAATCCTTGCAATGCAAATCTCCCCTACCTCCCCGTAAAGTTTGCCCTACTAATCCTTCGACACCCTGTATAATTGCCTTTTAAAAAGCAAAGTTTCTATGATCTGGCAACGAAGTTGGCAACTTCATAGCTGTGATGTGTTTTGGATTCAAGTCATGATTCTTACTAAAAGCATATGATAGAATGAAAGGTGCTATTGTACCTTAAATCTAAGTGTATATTTAGAAGTTCTCCCATTTCATAATGAAAATTTGAAGAATGAGCAAAAGTTCTGTCATTTACAAGTTCGAGTCTCTGATCCATTTGAAACTCCTTAATGTGTGGCAAAGCTGAAATCGAACTACATGTTTTTTTGGTCTTGATTCCTTACAAAAGACTTTATGTGAAGCAGTGGAATCTGTTACAAATCATTAAAATTAAAAATTAAATTGGCTGTGCTTTACTATTCGTAGTGTGATGTAGTAGTTAAGAGAATTAGGTACCCCTTTTCTAGTTTCGTTCTCGTCAACCTATAGTGGTTCCAAACTCGCCAATAACCCTTACATCACTGGAGAACAATATTACTTCAAAGCAGGTGATTTCCCATTCAACACTTTTAATATGGACTATATAAAGATTTTGCATGTTAACTACAAGTAAATATTGAAGTCTGGGGCATGGTGTACAGTGTAAATTAGGAAAATTTCAAGTAGAAGGGAGCTTAAAATTACTTGGTCCATCGCCGGTGATTCTAGATTGACATTTATTCAAACAAACTAATCTTCGCCATGACTTAAAATAAAAGTTCGTTATAAATAGCCTTGTAATTAATGTTCATTTTGGAAGTAAAATGCTACAATATTCAAGGAATACAGTGTGAACCAATTACTTCATTTCTGAAGAACATAACATGCAATTTTTTAGTCCCTGTATTTAAAATTAGTCGAGAAATACCTCCTGTACTAATTGCAATTTAAAAATAACATTATTAAAATATACACGTTTTTAAAAAAAAAGTTAAGTGTTAAAAAACTATAAGACCGAATGAGAAAATTAGAATATTAAACATCTCGTATCAAAATCATTATAAAACGCTGTGGTGCACCCCAGTGACGTAACGGAGATGATTAAGGCCCCCCTGCAAAGTCAGGTTTTCGGCCCTAAGCCCGATCTTAAATCGGGTATATACTTGGCGTCAGTTAGGATTGCCCCCTCCCCGAAATGCAGGGGTGTACGTTACGCCACTGGTGCACTCCATTACCATAAACCAGGAATGGGTGTACTTTTCTTAGTGTATGGGCTACGTCCACCCAGGGGTGTAGATGTGGCCATTCGGTATTAAAATTGTATATTTTCTTTTCTTAACATTTGTTTTCGACATAGTACCTCTCTTTTAAAATTGATAGGTACAAAAACAAGTTACACAAAATTGTCAAGAATGCTTGAACAACTATGAGGAACTGCTAGACCGTGGACGTATTCAGTGCAGAGAAGCATACGTGAACAGATCAATATGAATCCAACGTATGTACTGATATTTGCTCGTTGCTGATTCCCGCGCCATCGTGGGACATGACATCAACTCTAGAACCCAATCCCGTGGAACCTCGGTGTGTGGGATGATGTCTCAATAGCCAAACCTGTACTATCGCGGGAAGAGCTGATCATCACCACTTATTCTCCCCTTCAATTGGCATGTGAGGAAAAATTCATTTCTACGTCTGGATCGCAGTAATCGCTCCCCCCCTCTCTATTGCAGCTGTGAACTGTTAAGAGTAATCGTTCGCTTCCAATGAGATACAAGTGTCGTCTCCACATTTATTGAATATTTGCTTAAGAGGAGTTGGAAAGGTAAAATTTTTTTTAAAAGGTGAATTTCAGGTTATTGCATTTTTAAATTCTTCAGCTCATTACCTTTCCAAAAAATACCTCATTTTTATCTCTAGCTTAATTAGAAGTGCTAAAATTTTGTTTTTAAAGAATCGTCTAAACGCGAGTCACCGATTTAAATGGACAGAAAAAAGGTAAACATTGCACTTCCTCTTGGGTCAGCTTGAAGTTTGACGTCATTTTTTAAAATTTCTTTAGGGCATGTTATGAAACGGATGGGATCTCGCCTCCGACGTTTCAAAGCAAAAATGAGGGGGCAAAAATTATCAGATGGCAAAGCATTATGTGGCAAAAATAGATTAACAGAAGCAACTATTGATCAATTGCAAACATATTATGGTCTTGCCATTCGAAGAAATTTATCAAATGTAAAGTGTATGAAACAAGCTATATATATGGGCAATATTTCTTCACAAAATATCTACGGATAAAAATCCACAGCATGGATTTTGTCCATCAGGTCTTGACACATGGTGTCAGTGTAAGAAGGCTCAATTGGAAAATAAACTTTATCTCCACAAACATAAACTTCCAGTTGCTGTTGTTGAAGCCATTAGGCCTATTTTTAGGGACCTTTCGGATCCAGAATTATTGAAAAAGTGCTTGCATGGAAACACGCAGAATCCGAATGAAAGCATTAATAATGTTATTTGGTCTCGTGTCCCCAAAAAGACATTTGTGCACATAGAAACACTTTCCTTTGGTACATATGATGTTATTGAATCCTTTAATAAAGGGAATGCAACAAAGCTGGATATTTTAAAAAAAAACTTAACATAGAGCGAGGATATTATGCGACATGCTGCATGGAACATCTCGACAAAGAGAGCAAGCAGTACAAGGGTAAGATATGCCAATTTACAGAAAACTAAGGAGACTAGAAAAGTAAAAAGACTTAAAAGAATGAAACAAGAAGATGAAAATTTAAAAAATGCTGAAAATTTGGAATATGGAGCTGGAATGTTTTGATAAGGTAACTTTTTTTTTATAAAAATGTGTTTTTCTCAAAATGTCACTTTTGAAGGTTCGATGTACCTTTTCTCAGAAAGTATATATCTGATGTCAACAAAACTTACACGACACATTCTTTATATATTCTAGTATATACTGATGAGCTTTTAGCAAAATTTTGTATACATTTTCTTTTATAATTTTTTTTTCTGTCGAAAAACACTGTTTTCTCACTATACATCAAATAAAAATTTAAAAAAAAAAAAACTAATGGAAATTTCAAAAAAGCTCATTTCAGTATAATGTATGCTTAACTTGCAAAAAAAATTTGGGGATTGTATTTCCAACAGGTTTTTAGAAAAGGTACATTGAAAAAGCCCTTTTTAACATTATCAGTATAGAACGTTCCGATACCCCTTAAGTAAATACAGTCGCATCTCTCTCTCGTTTGTGAAAAGCCGATTCTCCAGTTTAGCTACTTCGGTGTCCCATAAATATGTTTCTTTTAGAATGCGCACCTTAGGTCTTAGTAGAAGCAATCACCCCAAAATATCTTGGTGGTCCACCTGTCGATTGCAATCGACTTAATGCCCATCCCTGCCATAAGCCAACAGATTTTATTTTGGAATAAAAATTACGCTTTGTGGCTTTTAGAATATTATCCCTCCTTCATAAAATCTGTATACGTCACTGAAAAAATGTATCCGATAGTATTTCATGAAATCGTTACCTCAGAAGATAAAATATAGGCTTTTTTTGTGTTGTCTATAAATTTTGTGAAGATTTCGCAGAATTATCTGAGTGCGAAGCAAGAAAATTCTTATTTTATAAGAGTGCTGGTAAATCTGAAAGAAAAATAAGTAGGTTAATGAAGCGTTCTAAAACTGCTATTTATAGTGCCATAACTTGAAAAGATTATTCAAACAAAATGATCTGGAAGTAAGGTTTTTTGACTGCACGGCCGATTGGCAAATTTTTCTATTATCAACTAAAAAAAGCCTCCAACTCGTAAAAATTTCAAAACATTTTAGCCAAAAAAAAAAAAAAACACACAACACACATTTGCCTCTATTTGGAAGAATTTAAAATATGATACAAAATTTTTGAAAATTCAAATACTAAAGAGTTTCGAAAACTCGGCAGTCCGGATAACTCGGCCACAGCCTTGCAGGTCGAAAAAACTCCGCTTGCAGACCCGTTCTTGAACGATGCCGAGCAAGACATTGTGTCTAATGCTGAAATTTTTGCTGCTGTCACAATTACAGAAAAAATACCGGAAAAGGATGAAGACACCGTTCAAATTCCAAAAATATTGCATAGTGAAAGACTAAAGGCTGTTGTGAACAGTGGCGTATCTACCGTCTTATCAGCCGTATCAATGAGACGAGCCCCTCAAGCTTCAGGGGTCCCAAAATGCATAAATAAAGAATCTTAAAATGTTAAGGATCCCCAATAAAGAACTCCCAAAGAAATTAGTTTGGTAGTGCCTTTTTTCAGGACTAGCTACGCCAGTGCTGTCGAAACTGCCCTTCAGTATTTTGAACAAGTTGCGTCGGTTACGGACTTACTGTTCCTTTGTCGTCTTCGTGA